>PVKM010038761.1:0-14001 GCA_004027735.1 Carollia perspicillata | reverse complement strand
CCACTAAGTATTTCAATGTACATTTATATATGCAAGACATTTCATTTTATGTTCTTTCCCTCTCTTTAAAAAAAAAGTTTCCCCTTACTCTATTTCTCAGGAGAATCTAGTTCTCGTTCCCCATATGATTTCCGGAACATTTCAAAACTCTTCAAATGAAAATATGCGAGTCATGACTGTGGGTAGCAAGTTAGGATTTGTGGGGACAGTTGTGGGGAGGGCAACTCTGAGATCTTCCAGCAATTGTTTTCCCCCTTGATTCGAACGAAGGAAAAGATCATGTTATTTATACAGCATAAGGTTCCAGATTTTCAGGAATGAAATCTGAACCCAGCATGTCAACATATTGGTCTGGTCTGTCTTGGAGTCTACAGTGGATGGATTTCTTTGTGCTGGGAAACATTAGGAAGGTCAATATTCTTTTCTGATTTTTTTTTCTTTTAAGAAAAGGGTTCATTCTCACACTCTAAAGTGGTGGTATTAGATATCATCCAGATAATACACTCAATGGTCATGCAGACTTCAGTTTCAAACATAAAGCCCCAGGGCAAACAGCTTTTATGTATACAGTTACATGTTCTTTACTTCACAGATAATGTTTTTCCACAAATAGTCCCAGCTTGGGAGGAAATATAGAAATGAACAGTCAAGTGAAATAAAAATAATTGTGCCATTAATAACAACGAGTCCCAAATTGCAAAGAACTCAGAGAGACATCAACATGGGCTTCCCAATGACCCACAAGTTGCCCAGAAAGGGGAACTCCAGAGAAGCAGCACCTCCTGGCAAAGGTGAACTCTGGAGTAGGACAGCTTGGAGGTCTGTCTTCTGGGTCTGCCACTGGCCAGCGTGAAGCTTTGGACAGTTATTCTCTGAGCCTCAGTCTCCTCCCCTATAAAATCAAGGACAATAACACCTCCCTGCCTGAGCTATCCTGGGAATTAAAGAGATGCTGTTTTAAAAAAGTGTCTGGCACACAGTAGGCAGCACTAAAAAAAAACCTGAGTCCCCTTCTGGTTACTTTAAGTCTCTCCCAGCCCTAAAACACTCTGACCCCAAATCCAGTTCCTTTGTTTCCGTGATCCAGTCCATGTCTTAGAAAATCCCTAATTCCCAATCCCTGCAGGAGCACACACACCTGAATTGCTTCTTTCAGTTTTCCAAATTGCCACTAAAACTTGCTTCCTGAGAAGTATTCGCCCCAATTCACTGTCTCTTAAAGTGTGTAGCCACAGTTTTTTTTACTTCCCTGACTCTACTTGAACTTCCCTACCCCCCCACCCCGCCCACCCGCCCGCCAGAGTGGCGGAGAAAAGCTTGAGGGGGAAGGGGACTGCCCCGGGACAGAGCTCTCAACTTCCGATTTCCGCTCCTCCAGGTGTTCCGTTGCCAGCCAGAGGTTTAGCAAGTATTTCCCACGTAGGAAGGGCACATGCCCAGCCTATCGTCCCGACTCTGGCTTTAGGATTAGTGGATCCCAAAATAGGGTCCCTTGGGGGGTTGGTTTCTTGGAGGTTTCATTACTGTGCCGTGGGTAGAGGGCTGCTGTGTGGTGGTCCTTCTCTGGGAAGGGAACTCCTTGTTCTGAACTCCATAATTCCAGGCAGGCTTCATTCATATATATATATGTAACACACATAATTTATATATATTTATAACAGCAACATAACCACATTATAGAATCTTTGAAAAGTAAAGAAAAAGACAAAACCCCTCCTTATTCTTAATTAGAACTCCTAAACGTGGCCACTGGCAGTATTTTCCTATTTTTATTTTCCTTAGTCCTTTCCCAGTGTTTGCTTGCTTTAATATTTAGTTATTACTACACACACTTTTTTTGGTGCCTTGCTTTTCACACTAAACATTTCTAGTTAGATACTTCATAGCTACTATTTTAGTAATTACAGACTACACCTATCGAATTTTTTAGTAATTTTCTTGTTGAACATTTATGGTTCCAATGTTTCTGTTGTAATTAACACTGCAATGAATATATATTAGCACAATGCTTTCTCACTCCATTTTTTTTTTTACTATTTTCTTCAGTCATCTAGAAATTGAAATATGGACTTAATGAGTATGGACATATTTATGGTTCCATAAATCTTGCCCAAATGATTCTCAAAGGGCTGAACCAAGATAGCATTCTTACCTGCAGCCAGTGAGAGTGTCAAGTATCCTTTTATCATACCCTTTCCAGCACAGGCTATCATCTTTGAAGAAAATGTTGTTGTTGTTGTTTTCAGGGTAACTATGCTTTGATTTACAGTGACAGGAATACTTTTCTTCCCTTGACTTTGATAACTAGTTTTTCATTTTTGTTTTTTAAGCAAACCTTTCAAAGTGAGTGGGATTTGAATAATGAAAGATGGCTTAGTGAATAAAAAGTGGGAGGTGGTCCCACTAATGAAGTTAAAGGAGCACTGGTGGAGTGGAAGAAATGAATGAAAATGCCCTATGGAAAGGAAAGGAATGGGAAGGGGCAGTAGGGGATAAGATTGCGAGGGGTTGAATTGTGGAGCTAAGCCCCTTCATGTGATCCCAGCTGCAGGGTTAAGAAAGATGTGTTTAGAAGCAGCAGTTTGGACCAATTGAAAGCAAAAGAGGCTGGACTCCAGACATGATATCAGCATCAAGGATTTGGGGAAGGGATAAAAGAGAAGTAAATTTTAGATTAGTTTAAAAAATGACACAATCTATCAGGTACAGGGAAGAGGGAACCCTTACCCTGACTCTTATTTAGTGAACACTTTACCTGTGCCCACTTTTTGGAGGCTAAAAACTGAAGGAGAGGTGTAATATTACCCTCATTTTACAGATGTGGAAACTGACAGTACAAGGGGTTTAAGTGTTGCAGCCAAGGCCTCATATGTACTACAAGTAGCAGAAAGGAGGATTTAAAGTTATGTCTTTCTACTTTAAACCTAGCACCTTTAGGATCAAGAGCAAGATATGGACAAAGGAGAAAGAGAAACAGCATTTATACAGGTCATGAAAGCCTGGGAGTCTTATGATTTCACAATCACTATGCTGGTCCTAAGAGGAGTTGGTATGCTGGGCTCTGGGCCCTGGGCATAGAAAGCCCTGGACATACAAAGATTGGGGAAACCAATGGCCCACATACCCAAATTATTTTGGGAGATAGGGCTGAGGTTCCTCAGAATCCCAGTCTGAATCTGAATAGGTTGTCCCAGAAGGCTGATGAGCAAGGCCTAACAAGAATTCTGGCTACTGCCCTGGCTGGTGTGGCTCAGTGGATTGAGTACAGGCTGCAAACCAAAGGGTGCAGGTTCGATTCTCAGTGAGGGCACATGGCTGGGTTGCAGGCCAGGTCCCCAGTAGGGGGAATGTGAGAGGCAACTGCACATTGATGTTTCCCTCATTTTCTCCTTCCCTTCCCCTCTGTCTAAAAATAAATACAATCTTTAAAAAAAAAAGAATTCTGACTTCTAAATCCTCACCTATTTGAAGGCCCAGTGTCTGAGAGCTTCACCACTGCCTCCTTCAGCATACCAACTCCTCTTAGGACCAGCATAGTGATTATGAGATCATAAGGATTTGGTTGGTTAAACATGTTTTACTCTCACCTAGATCAATGAAAGAATGTGACTCCTGCTCGATTTCCAGTACCTACTCTTTCTCTCCCACTTAAAGTAGAAACTGTACCAAGCTTAGACTGTTTGTAGTAGACAAAGCCAGAGTAAAGTTTTCAAAAGCATTTGTCTCCTAGCCCCTTATCTCAACTCATTATTTCACTAAAAAAATGTTAGGTATGAAATATAGATTATGTTTGACTGCTCACCAGTGCAAATGCATTCTTATTTCATCACTTTCTACTCTGTACAGAGTCTTTGAAAATGTGGCTATGCAGCACACATCATTTGGAGATTGAAGTAACAGAGGTGAGCCATGAACCAGAGAGATATCTTAATTTGGCTGGTTTCAAGGCCTGGGTTTGCAGAAGCCCCACACTCAGTACTCAGCAATGAAGGAAACCCAGTTGGCCTATTTTCTTCAGAGAAAGATAATTAACACATAACTATTATGGTCCTATTATGCATACATATATATATGTAAAATCTGGAAGGAAATACTCCAAAATGTTAGTATCAACATGTTATATTGCTGGGTGAATGTCTTACAGAATATGTTTTAGACTTAAAACATTTATTGTATTTATTTATTTATTTTTAAAGAATTTATTTATTTATTTTAGAGAGAGGGGAAGGGAGGGAGGAAGAGAGGGAAAGAAACATCAATGTGTGGTCGACTCTTACATGGGCCCCACTGGAGACCTACCCATGACCCAGGCATGTGTCCTGACTGGGAATCAAACTGGAAACCCTCTGGTTCACAACCTGTGCTCAATCCAGTGAGCTTCAGCAGCCAGGGTTATTGTATTTATTTCCATTATCATTTTAATCCCCTTATACTCTGCTCCCCCCACATACCACAATCACCACATTGTTGTCCATGTTCATGAGTCCTTTTCCTTTTTGCTCAATCCCTCCACCTCCTAACTTCCCCCCTCTTAGCTAACCTCTATTCTGTATGAGTCTGTCTCTATTTTGCTTGTTAGTTCAATTTGTTCTTTAGATTCCACTTATAGGTGAGATCATATGGTATTTGTCTTTCTCTGGCTGGCTTATTTCACTTAGCATAATGTTCTCCAGGTCCAGCCATGCAGTCGCAAAGGGGAAAATTTTCTTCTTTTCTATGGCTGGTAGTATTCCATTGTGTAAATTTCCCATAGTTGTTTTATCCACTCATCTACTGATGGACACTTGAGCTGCTTCCATATCTTGGTGATTATAAATATTGTTCCAATGATAGGGGTGCTTATGTTCTTTTGAAGTAGTATTTTGAGTTCCTTTGGATATAGTCCCAGAAGTGGGATCACTAGGTCAAAAGGCAGATCCATTTTTAAATTTTTTAAGGTATCTCCATACTGCCTTCCACAGTGGCAGCACCAATCTGCATTCCCACCAACAGTGCAAAAGTGTTCCCCTTTCTCCACATCCTCACCAGCACTTGTTGTTTGTTGATGTACTGATGATAGCCATTCTGATAGGTGATACCTCATTGTGGTTTTAATTTGCATTTCTCTGATTGATTAGTGATGTTGAGCATCCTTTCATATGTCTATTGACCATCCGTATGTCCTCCTTTGAGAAGTGTCTATTCAAGTCCTTTGCCCTTTTTAAATTGGGTTGCTTGTTTTTTGGTGTTGAGTTTTATAAGTTCTTTATAAATTTTGGATATTGACCCCTTATCAGATGTATCGGTGGATACCTTATTGACTTCATTGGGTAGATCTTCCAGACAGAAAATCAACAAGGAGACCATGGCCTTGAATGATTTAATTGATATCTTCAGAGCATTTTACCCCAAAGCCACAGGATATACATACTTTTCAAGGCTCATGGAACATTTTCTAAGACAGACTACCTGGTAGGATACAAAACAAATTTCAATAAATTTAAGAAGACTGCAATGATATAAAGCATCTTCTCTGACCACAATGCTATGAAACTAGAAATCAATCACAGCAGCACTGAAAAACATGCAAAGACAAGGAAGCTGAGTAACATGTTACTAAATAATGAATGGGTCAACAATGAGATCAAGGAAGAAATCAAAAGATACCTTGAAATAAATGAAAATGAGGACAAAACAATCCAAAATCTGTGGAACACTGTAGTAGCAATCCTAAGAGGGAAATTCACAGCATTACAGGCCCATTTCAAAAAAAAAGAAAAAAGAAAAGAAAAAGCTCAAATAAACAATCTAACTTTACATTTAAAGTAATTTGAAAAAGCACAACAAACAAAGCCCAAAGTGAATAGAAGGAAGGAAATAATAAAGATCAAAGCAAAAATAAACAAATTAGAGTCTAAAAAATGATATAAAAGATCAATGAATCCAAGAACTGGATCTTTAAAAGATAAACAACATGGACAAATCTTCAACCAGACTCATTAAGAAAAAAAGAGAGAGGATCAAATAAATGAAATCAGAAATGAAAGAGGAAAAATAACAACTGATACCAAAGAAATACAGAAGGTTGTAAGAAAATATTATGAACAACCATATGCCAAGAAACTGGACAACCTGGATAAAATGGATAAATTTCTAGAAACATACAATCTCTGAAACTAAATCAGGAAGCATCAGAAAATTTGAATAAACAGGATACACCTAGTGAAATCGAAGCAGTAACGAAAAAACTCCCAAAAAACAAAAGCCCTGGACTGGATGGCTTCACAGATGAATTTTACTAAACATTCCAAGAAGAACTAACACCCTTCATTCTCAAACTATTTCATAAAATTCTAGAGAAGGAAAGGCTCCCAAGATAATTTTACCAGGACAGCATCATCCTAATTCCAAAACCAGAAAAAGATACTTACAAAGAAAGAAAATTATAGGCCAATATCCCTGATGAACATAGACGCTAAAATCCTCAACAAAATATTAGCAAACAGAATACAGCAATACAGCAAAAAGATCATATACCATGATCAAGTGGGATTTATTCTGGGAATGCAAGGTTGGTACAACATTTGTAAATCAACAAATCTAACTTTACATTTCTAAATGTAAATCATTTGTAAATCAACATTTACATTTGTAAATCAACAAATGTGATTCAACACATAGACTTTTTTTGAGGAACAAGAGCCAAGTATTTTATTTGTTCATCTCTTGAATTTGAGGTACTCCTGGATGACATCCTGGGCCTACAACTCTTTGCCATAGTCCTTAACTATCATACAACTGCAACCAACCAGTTTATGGGGTTTTCTCTTCTAAGTTTTACAGAGGTCTACCCATTCCCCTAGTTTCTTGTTGTAATCAACCTTAATTAGGTTGATTTGGTGTTCAGCACAAAGGGCCTCCATCAACTTGCCATATACAGACTCATTGAAGTTGGATGGATGCAGGCACACACAAATGCGCTTAGTGCTGGTCTGAGGTTTCGGCAGCTTGGTGAATTTTTCATCCTAGACCCTCGTGAATGACTGTGGTCTTCAGCACCTCTCATAAAGCAGTACTAAAGTCCATTGCACCTCCAGCAGCAATGCTTTCCTTGCCTATGGTGGTGGGTTACAGGTAAGGAGAATGTTTTCTTTTAGATGTTATTTTTTAAAGGGTTTATTTATTTATTTTTAGACAGAGGTGAAGAGAGGGAGAAAGAGAAGAAGAGTAACATCAATGTGTGATTGCCTCTCACATGCCCCCTACTGGGGACCTGGCCTGCAACCCAGGCATGTGCCCTGACTGGGAATCGAAATAGCGAACCCCTGGTTTACAGGCTGGCGCTCAATCTACCGAGCCACATCAGCCAGGGCTCTTTTACATGTTATTTTTCAATTACAGTTTATATTTTATACTATTTTGTATTAGTTTCAGGTACAGACATGGTGGTTAGACAATCATATACTTTACAAAGTGTTCCCCCAACATTTCCAGGACCTATCTAGCACCATACAGAGTTATTACAATATTATTGACTATATTCCCTGTGCTGTACTTTACATCCCCATGACTGTTTAATAACTACCATTAAGAAGTCAAAATGGAGTCATGACCAGGTAGGTCAGTTGGTTAGAGAGCATCATCCCAATACACCAAGGTTGTGTGTTCAATTTCTAGTCAGGGCACATACAAGAATCAACCAATGAATGTGTAAATAAGTGGGACAACAAATTGATCTCTCCTCTCTCTCTCTCTCTTTCTTTCTCCCCCCCGACTTCCTCTCTGTCTTTAAAATCAATAAACATTTTTTTAAAGGTAGAAAATGGAGCCAAATCTTGAGTGCACATGAGCCTCACCTCCTAGCCACTTGGTGGCAGAAAGGGAAGCGCTAGTGCTAGGTGGTTTTTTTTTTTTTTTTTTTAGGGTTGGAGAGACTGGCTCTTTATTTTAAAAGGACACTTGTCAATTTTCAATATCAAAATAGTTACACTATTGTTTCTCTTTCTCCCAGTTGGCCCAAAGAGACCACACCAAAAGAGAGTATGTTTTATGCCAGGAAGCTGCAGGATGCAAACCTAACAGACCATAAAGAAACTTCACCAGTAAGGGAGTACTGGGTAAGGAAAGAAATTGAAGATCAGCACACTGCCAGCCCAGGCTGTAGAGAGCTTTCCAAGCTGGATGGGGTGGCTGGTGCACCCCAACCCCAAAGAAGCAAAGTTTTAAAATAATATAAAATTTAAATGCAGTTTTGTACATAAACTGTTGAAGATTTCGCCAGCACTAACATATGTAAAGCACAATGAGATGATGCTTTTGGAGACAGCAGCTTCAGACCCAGAAAGGGGTAGAGATAATTTCACATGGCTAAATCAGTGGCAAAAACATATTTTTTTCTCTCAAGGAGGCATGAAAGCAAATAACTGGTCACTTCAATATCAGGGGCATGTGATCCATTTTGTGAACCATTGAGAAGGGGGTAGAGATAGGGCAAGGATTTGGTCTCAGACAGAGAGTTCTCACCATTTTAATCTGTTTGGTCAGGAAGTGCTAGATTTTATATGCACATTCCTGTGTCTTTCACAAATTTCCATAACAAGAATGATCTGCTTTGATATTTAGAAAAACAGAAAAAAAACATTGAAAGTTGTTTACTTAAAATGCAGTTTAGACATGCTGTACATATTAAAATAAAATAGACACTGCAGTAAAAAAATGGCATTTTAGTCCTAGCCGGATAGTTCATTGGTTAAACCATTGTCCCAATACACCAAGGCTGTGGGTTGATCTCTGATCAGGCGGCACATAAGAAACAACCAATGAATGCATGAATAAGTGGGATAACAGACTGATATTTCTCTGTCCTCCCCCACTCTAAAAATCAATAAAAATAAAATAAAATGAAATGCATTTTAGTCAGGACCATCAAGGTGAAAATCATCCACCTAGCCTATTTTTATTTAGCATTTAAAATGTGTGGGCCTGGAGCTAGCAGGGGTGGGGGTGGGTAGGGAGATTCAAAGGAAAAGGGTGTTTCATTGAGGGCCTGTTATGGACCAGGTACATTTCTGCTGTTTACTAATTTCATCCTCCAATGCTTGAAGGTAGGTTTTTACTAGCATGAGAAATACAGATGATGGCCCTGGCTGGTGTAGCTCAGTGGATTGAGCGTGGGCCTGCAAGCCTAACGATCCTGGTTCGATTCCCAGTCAGGGCACATGCCGGGGTTGCAGGCCAGTTCCCAGTGGGGGACGCACGAGAGGCAACCATACATTGATATTTCTCTCCCTCTCTCCTTTCCTTCCCCTCTATAAATAAATAAAATCTTAAAAAAAAAAAGAAATACAGATGATGAAACTGAGGCTCTAAAAGACCATGGCTAAGAGCACACAGTAAATCAGTGGAAATTCTGGGCCCAGAAGGTAGGCCCACCTACTTCAGAGTTCGTGATCATTAATTATACATCATCATTCTCCCATAATATGTACACTCATACATATACAATATGATTCCTGGCCTTTTAAACCTTACAGTTTAGTTGAGAAGAGAAGACAAATATAAACACAAACATACACAGGAAGTGTCTGGTTTATGAACACTTACAGAAATAAATTCCACATCTTGGGCATTTGGCAAGTCTGGGCTGGGCTGCAAGGATGAGGATTTTATGCACACCTGCCTTGCCTTGGAATTTCTTCTGCTTTGACCATGGCTGGAATCCACCATTGCTTTCTGAATACATTAGATTGCAAATCTAGGTTTCATTCCATTCTGCCTTTAACGATTAACTTTAATGCGTTTAGGAATCACCTGGGGATCTCATTAAAATGCAGATTCTGAAGGAGTAGGTGTCCAGGTGGGTGCTTGAGAACCTGCATTTCTAACAAGCTCTGAGGTGATGCTGATCTTGCTAGTTTGAGGATTGGGTAGCAGACACTAAGGAGTTAAAAGAGCTAACCTAGACCTCAGTCTTGTCTATCCTACCTGAGCAAAGTGCTGAGCTGCTCTTTGCCTCTCTGGAGGCCAGAAATAGAGCCCCCAGCCCTGAACTTCCATAGTGAAAGGAAAAATTATTTTCTAGGCTTGGGCTGAGGCTGGTAAGGCAACCATGTTCCAGGAAAGATGCCTGGGCTGCTCCCATGTGGGCCGGACCTACTGTCCCTCCATTCCCTCTGCAGTCTGCTGCCACCACACTACCACCAGGACACAAATAAGGGCCAGGATGCCCACTCCTTCCTCTTGGATCTGGAGAACTTCCTGCCTGTCACTCTCACTTAGCTCTGGGCCAGGTGACCACCTGTCTGGGTAGTTTGCTCCTGGCCCTGCCTGGCATCAGGGGGCTGGCCCTGGGGCCTCTCTGAAGTCCCTTCTAGCACAATGAGTCTGACTCCCAGAGGGCCCCATGAATGTGGGGAATGGGCAGCTTTGCTGAGTCCATGGACGTTAGATGAGGAGGCAACTGTGCAAGATGATGCAGCCAGAACAGAGGGGCACCATCTGTATTGCTTCTCTTTGTGTATAATGGATCACAATTACAATACTTGGAATGTATGTGGAGGCTGTTTTCTAGAAGATGAAAGCCAAGTAGAGTATTGAGCACACCTTTTGCTAGTCTAACTATCATCCATAACAGTGTGTCTATGCCATAGACTCTATGGGAAATGGTTTTCCATTCCCAAACAGTGTCCGATTGCATGCTGGCAACTGGCTGCATAGGAGAAGCAATGCAAAGCAGTATTGTACTCAGTAAGAGTCAGAGTAACTGTTTGGAGAATGTGTTGTAAGAGTTCAGAGGAGGGAGGATGGACCATGGACTGAGTGTTGACAGAAGACTTCCTGGAGCAGAGGGGTATGAGCTGTGTCTTTAGGGATGAATAGGATTTTGGTGGGTGGGATGAAGGGGTGCAAAACACTGGGGCTGTAATGAGGTGCCCATTACACATGCTGGAAAAAAATCAATTAAGGCATGGTGGTTGAAGTCAAAGGATGTCAGGCCAGATAGAATTGAAAGAATTGTGTACAGAGCTTTCATGTGAGAGGACAAGAAGTGGGAGGGGAGAGGAGAAGAGACAGAATTTGTCATCACTGCTGTGGACCAGGCACTTTACCTACATTATCTGTATTCTTCATAGGACCCCAGAAATATAGGAGGTTTCTTCATTGCTTTAATGAGGAAATAGCTTTGTAGATGTTTCTTTTTTAGATTTTATTTATTTATTTTAGAGAGGAGAAGGGAGGGAAGAAGAGAGAGAGAGAAACATCAATGTGTGGTTGCCTCTCATGCACCCCCATCTGGGGATCTGGCCCTCAACCTAGGCATGTGCCCTGACAGGGAATTGAACTGCCAACCCTTTGGTTTGCAGGCCGGCACTCAATCCACCGAGCTATACCAGCCAAAGCTCATAGAGGTTCTTGAGTTCACCCAGGTGGTAAGTAGTAGAACCAGAATTTGAATCCAGAATTTTGTGCTTTCTTTTTCTGCTACTGTCCCCAACTCATATATTGGGCTTCGAAATACCCAGGGACAGACATATTTTTGAAAATGTTCCACAGGCCATCTGGCCCAGGTCCTTGAAAAGTCGGAGGCCACAGTGACTGTCTTAGTTTCCTAGGGCTATCATAAGAATGGGAAATATATTTTCTCACAGTTCTAAAGGGCAGGAATCTGAAATCAAGGTGTTGACAGGGCCATGCTCCCTTTGAAGCCTCTAGTAGTTATGCTTCTCCAGAGAAACAGCACCAATACAAAACCAATTATATATATATATATATATGTGTGTGTGTGTGTGTGTGTGTGTGTCTAAACTCTGCAGGGTGGGAAGGCAGGCTGGAAACTCAGGGGGGCCAGTGTTCCAGTCTGCTATAAAACTAAGAAGAGCCACAGTTGGTTGGAGCATTGTCCTGTAACCGAAAGTCTGCAGGTTTGATTTCCGGTCCTGGTGCATACAGGAGGCAACCAATTGATGCTTCTCTCTCGCATTGATGTTTCTGTCTCCCCCCTCCCCTCTCTCTATAAAAGCAATGAAAAAGTGCCCTCTGGTGAGAATTAAAAAAAAAACAACAACAACTAGGAAGAGCCAATGTCTTGCTGGAGAATTCTCTGTTGCTGGGGCAGAGCATGGTGGGAAAGTGGAATGGCTAGTCTTGTTCTTCTCAGGCTTTCAACTGATTAGATGAAATCCACCTACATATGGAGGGCACTCTGCTTTACTCAAAGTCCACTGATTTAAATGTTAATCTTAGGCAAAACACCCTAGTAAAAACACCTAAAATTATGTTTTATCAGTTATCTGGGTATCTTGTGTCCCAGCCAAGTTGACACATACAATTAGCCATCACATCTTCCTTGTCTCTTTCAGCTTCTGGTGGCTCCAGGCATTCCTTATCTTGGGGCTAGGTGATTCTAAACCCTGCTTCCATCTTCACATGGTTTTCTCCCCCTATGAGTCTGTGTCTCAAATCTCCCTTTGCCTTTCTCTGATAAGGCTACCAGTCATTGGATTTAGGGCCCAACCAAAATCTAGAATGACCTCATCTCAATATCCTTCAGGGAAGCTGTTCTATTAACAGCTTATTTTACCATACTGGAAGTGGAAATGCTTTTCTATTTTTGAATTTTAAAAAACTGAGGGATCTATCCTTTGTTTAAAATTTTGTATTAAAATTAATATATATGCATTTTAAAATGATATGGCATATAGCAACACAAAGAAGAAAATCAAACTACCCATAGACAGCCCTGGCTGGTTGTGGATCAGTGGATTGAGTGCTGCTCTATGAAGCGAAGGGTTGTTGGTTTGATTCCCAGTCAGGGCACATGCCTGCGTTGTGCGCCAGGTCCCCAGTAGGGGGGTACCAGAGAGGCAACTGATTGATGTATCTCTCACACATGATACTTCTTGTTATTTAAGAGTATTTTATTTAAAAATTTTTTAAAACTTAAAAAAATTGTTGTTCAAGTACAGTTGTCTCCATTTTCCCTCCACTGCTCCCCCTAACCCACCCATCCCCACCTCCCCCCACCCATGATCCTACCCTCTTTGGCTTTGTCCACATGTCCTTTATATCTGTTCCTTGACTACATTTCCCCTCTTTTCACCCATTATCCCCTCGTACCTCCCCTCTGGTGACTGTCAATTTGTTCTTAATTTCAATGTCTCTGGTTCTATTTTGCTTGCTTGTTTGTTTTGTTGATTAGGTTCCACTTATAGGTCTCACACGTGATATTTCTCTTCCTCTCTTTCTCCCTCCCTTCCCCTCTCTCTAAAAATAAATAAATAGTAATTGAACAATAAAAAGAAAACATAAATAAATAAATAAAGTCTTTTAAAAATGCCCATACTCTCATTTCTAAAAGATATATACTATTAACATTTTGCTATACTTTTTATTATATTAACATTTTGAACACTTTTTTCATGTATATATATCCAAATATGATTATATAAGATATATATATATTTAAGAAATAAGAAACATATGTGTATTTATTTATACATAAGAAATATGTTCTTATAACTAAAACAGGAACATACTATGGATATATTATAACCTGTTTCTCCCCCCAATCCAAATTAACAATGTATAATAAACACTGAAAAAGAGCTATCCTGGGTTTAAGAATAAAGGATTGGAGAGCTTACTGAAGGACTGAAAAGTGACAGCTTGAATTTAAAAGGGGATGGTGCTGCACAGCTAAAGAAAACAGCATTAAAATAAAAAGAGAAACAACTATATGGGAAAACATATTCGACAATGATACCTCAGACAAGGGTTTAATCTCCAAAATATACAAAGAACTTATACGACTCCACTCCAAGAAGACAAGCAACCCAATTAAAAAATGGGCAAAGGACTTGGACAGGCATTTCTCCAAGGAGGACATACAGAGGATTCAGAGACACATGAAAAGATGCTCAATATCACTAGCCATCAGAGAAATGCAAATTAAAACCACAATGATATACCACCTGACACCGGTAAGAATGGCCATCATAAACAAAGCAACAAACAACAAGTGTT
>PVKM010038760.1:0-14002 GCA_004027735.1 Carollia perspicillata | reverse complement strand
CCACCCTCTCCTCCCACTCCCCTGTTGCTAACCTTCCATTTCTGTGGCTCTGCTCCTGTTTTAGGTGACCACTTAGTCTGCTTTTGTTTTAGGTGTGGATGTTAATAATTGTGATTTTGCTGTCCTTTTACTGTTCATATTTTTATCTTCTTTTTCTTAGGTAAGTCCCTTTAACATTTCATATAGTAAGGGCTTGGTGATGATGAACTCCCAAGTTAAAGGATTTCATCATCACCAAACCCTTATTATATGAAATAGTAAAGGGACTTATCTAAGAAGAAGAAGATGATCAAAACTATGAATCACAAAATGACAACAGACAACTGTCAACAACTGAACCTAAAAAACAAAAACTAAAACTAAGCAAACAACTAGAACAGGAAGAGAATCACAGAAATAGAGATTACATGGAGGGTTTTCAGTGGGGAGGTAGAGGGGGAAGAATGGGGGAAAAGGTACAGGGAATAAGAAGCATAACTGGTAGGTACAAAACAGACGGGGAGGTTAAGAATAGTATAGGAAGTGGAGAAGCCAAAGAACTTATATGTATGACCCATGGACATGAACTAAGGGGGGAGGGTAATGCTGGAAGGAAGGGAATATAGGGTAGAGGAGGATAAAGGGGAGAAAAAAAATGGAACAACTGTAATAGCATAAGCAATAAAATATACTTAAAAAAAAAACAAAAATGACTGAAAACATCCCTAACCTGGCAAAGGAAATAGACATACAGATCCAGGAAACACACTGATTCCCAAACAAAATGAGTCCAAAGAGTCCCACACCAAGACACATTATAATTAAAATGCCAAAAGTTAAAAAGAGAGTACTTTAAAATAGCAAGAGAAAGGCAATTAGTTATGTAAAAGAGAGCTTCCATAAGCCTATCACCTGATTTTTCATAAGAAATTTTGCAGGTCATAACAGAATGGCATGAAATATTCAAAGTGATGAAAAGCAAAGACCTACAACCAAGGTTACTCTATGCAGCACAACTATCATTTAGAATTGAAGGAGAAATAAAGCACTACTCAGAAAAGAAAAGGCTGAAGAAGTTTATTACCACTTTTTAAGAAAAAAAATCAAAATGTGAATAAGAAAGTACTGCAAAGAAAAAAACTATATGACAAAGGCAAACAATAGTAAAAGCAGTGGGTCAACAAACAATAAAGCCAGTGCAAAGGTTAAAAAGTGAAAATGGAAAGATCTTGTGTAATTATAACAGTAAATTAAGGAATACACACAAACACACATACACAAAAGAAGTAAAAAATAATGACAAAAACATAAACATGGAGGGGGTGAGTAAAAGTGGTAGTGATTTTAGAATGTGTTCAAACTTAAGCAACCATCAATTTAAAACGGACTGCTATAAACATACCTTGGTATATACAAAGGACACGGAAACCACAAACCAAAAGAATATGCTATCGACCTTTGAACTTTTGCCAAAATGTTAGGTGAGAAATAATATTTCAGTGTATTTTAATAGGTCTTTATCTTATGAATGAGGTTGAGCATTTTTTTACATGGTTAAGCCATTTCTATTTCTTTTATTCTACAAACTGTGTGTATCTGGCCCACTTTTCTACAGGATTATTAATGTGTTTCTTCTCTATTTTTAGGTGCTCTTTATAAATATATATATTAGGAACATTAATACTATGTCTATAATACAAATTGCAAACATTTTTCTAATTCATTATTTATTGAGACCATTTTAGACTAAATTCTCAAGTTGGAGATTTTCAGGCCACAAAAGGAATATTATTTTCCAGCCCTAACGTATTCTAGTACTGTACTGGGTAAACAATTTTCTGGGGAATTTTCCTCCCTTAAATTCAAAGCCAAATTGCCTTAATATATCCTTTTGAGTGGAAGATTTTCATTTTCCTAATTCTCCCTTTCATAGGCTGTAGGTTTTTGTCTCCTGTTCCCCAAGTTACAAAGCCTGTTGAAACCAAAAGCTCTCGGCCACTATGGAATGGCAAATGTCCTCAGGACAGCTTTTAGTTTCAGTGTTTCAGTGATCCATACCTCTTAGAACTTGTGCCTTCCATTATATTTGTCCTTAAGACTTCTCTTACTTTCTTTCAGGGCCACCGCATGAAGAATATGATGTTACTAATTTCCCCTTTAGTTATGCAGAGCAGTAGCTGTACAGTTTATCAGCTTAAATGAGCATTTAAGGAAATGCTTAAATATTTAATCTAGCATCTTCAGATATTCTAACCCAAGCAAGCTTCTTAGGAAATATAAACCACCATTTGCTAGTACAGCAGTCACCCAGTTCTGTTTTGTTTTGTTACTTATGTCTGTAATTAAAACTTAAACAATAATACACATTATAAGAGAAATCAAACAATATAGAAGAGAAAAATAAATAAAAGGCTACCATGCTCTTAGTGGCTTCATTCCTTCACCCATTTTTGATGAGTTCAGCTTTTGTGTTAGGCCATTTTTTGTTAGCACCTTGAAATGCTCTAAGCAGCCACAATGAAACTACCCTCTGTAAGGTGCTGTTGGTACCACAGGTTTAGGTACCAGTTTCCATTAGCAAGAAGGTTTCCATTTTTGGGGTGAGGGGCAGAGACAGGAAAGAACTGGCATACACAGAGAATTCGATGTAGTAAAGAGTCAGTTTAGGAGTCCAGACAACAATAGCCAATGAAGTTGAAAGGATAGAACTTCGTAGGCTGGAGTTACGCAAGGAAGAAATTGAGGAGATAGACTATAAAAACAAAAACAAAAAAATCTGAAGGCAACCACACAGAGGATATGGAGGAGATAGAAGTACATCACAGAAATATTTTTAAATGCTAAAGAGACAAGTTGATTAAGCAAAGTGGGTGTGCCTCCCTCCCCAAAATGAAGTCTTGGTTTCTGTAGTACTCAGGGTGGCTGGTCAGGCTTATAGCTCATTTTCCATTTGTTATTAATTGCTATATGAAAAAAAAAGATTTTGGATGCAGCTTTAAGAGCTACAGCTATGGCCAATCTTGGTTAATATACTTGTACTAATCCATTTATTAGATACAAAATGGTTTGAGCATCTCCCATTAGTGAAAGAGTGTGAAAATTTAGCTCCTGGAATCAAGAGGTCAGAACTAGTCCTAGGGGTCACATTAGAACATTTATTCAAACACTGGCATCTGCAATGTCTAATCTCATCCCAATCTCTAACCTTCTATTTCTTGTGTGGGGCTGGGGGTGGGGGAGGGGGCAGGTGGCTACACACTCATTTGCATAGCCTTGGATTTTAAAGGGTCAAAGAGTGATACCTGAATCACCCATTATTATATCATTAACAATAAAGACAGCACTTTACACTCAGCCCCCATATGCTACCTGGAAAAACATTTCATTTCCTAGGTATCAGTTTATTCTTTTGTTTCTTCATTTATTCATTAAATAATTATTTTTTAGCACTCAATGCTGTGTTCTATGCTACGCAACAGAGAAACAGCAAGATTAACATTGAAAAAGAATCCCATCCTCCTACTACTGTCTAACAGGGTTTATCAACAGCAAACACGTAATCAAATATATACTTGCAAATTTAGATGAGTACTAGAAAGAAGGTGAATTTTTAAAGAATTTATAATATCTGGGAGAGATTTTAGAAATTTTATGAATATGAATGTGTTCATTCAGGTAGCAGAATAATGACAAACACTGTTTAAAAACAAACAAACAAGTAATTCTGTCTCACAACAAAGGTCTAGAAGTACAGGGTTCCAAAGTCAGGACAGTGGCTAAACTGTATCACACATACAGGAACTAGTTTCCTTCTGTCTTTCCTCTCTCTTATGCTCCTGAGCATGAAAGCTTTTTGTCCTTGTGGTTTTCACCTCCCTGACCTCAGCCAACTGTTATAGCTCCAAGACAACTGCAATGAAGGCAGGAAGAGTAGGCAGGGTCTCCTTACCTTATTATAAGTGAGCAAAATCCTTCCCAGAAGCCTTCCCAGCAAATATATGTCTCATTGTGTCTTTATGTCTCATTGGTCAGAACTGGGTCACATGCCCATTTCTAAATCAATCTATGTCCACAGAGCATGGGATTAATGTGCTTGCTTTAGACTATTGATGGCTCCTTTCATAGTAGTGGGAGAGGGCATCCTCTCCCTGAACATGTTGCTTGCCTCACAATATCAAGGTTCCTTAAGGTGGATTTTTTTTACAAAAGAAATAGTTATTAAGTAGACAACAACAGAGGAAATAAAACTCCACAGGATTCATTCATCAACTAAATAGGAAGAAAGAAGACTAAAATATCACTCAAAAGTTTCAAGCTTGGGTCAATCATACTGCCAAGAATAGATAAAAAGAATGTGGGAGGAAAAATCTAGTTTGTGAGAGACACAAAAATGAATTCCATTTTCTTCTTAACTTTGAGGTGCAATTAGACAGTCTAGTAGAAATGGAGGATGAGACTGAGGAGCAAGTCTGGACTTCAACATAAACATTGGAGTCACCCGCGAGGAGGTAGGATTTGAAACCATGGGAAGAAATAGGACCACTGGTGGAGAAAATAGAGAAAAAGTATAAGGCCAGAAAAATCTTGGTGAATAGCTACAACTAGGAGATAGTAGGAAAGTGCTGTCATAAAGGAAAAGGAAAGAGAATAAGAATATGTAAGAACCAAGGGTCTACCCACAGTCATATGGCAGCCGATAAATAGTTTCTGAAAGAACATAGAGGCTGATGTTATACATTGCCACAGAGATGTCTATGGTTACAAAACACTCTGGAAAAATTTCGGGTGTGGTTGGAACATAATGGTCATGTGCATTTCTTTTTTTATCATTTTTAATTATTCTTCTATTACAATTGTCCCAATTTTTCCCCCTTTGCCCTACTCCATCCATCCCACCCCACACTCCAACAGTCAATTCCCACACTGCTGTTCATGTCCATGGGTCATTCATACAGGTTCTTTGACCTGTCCCTTCCCCTTCCCACCATTACCCTCTCTCCACTCCCCTCTGGTCACTGTCACTCTGTTCCATGTTTCCATGCCTCTGGTTCTGTTTTGTTCATCATTTTATTTTATTCATTAGATTCCTCTTATAGGTGAGACCATATGACATTTGCCTTTCCTCAACTGGCTTATTTCACTTGGCATAATATTCTCCAGTTCCATCCATGCTGTCATGAAAGGTGGGAGTTCTTTCTGCTGCATAGTATTCCATTGTGTAAATGTACCGGTTTTCTGATCCACTCTTTTACAGATGGGCACTTAGGCTGTTTCTAGCACTTGGCTATTATAAACAGTGCTGCTATGAACATAGGGATACATAAGTTCTTTTAAATTGGTGATTTGGGATTCTTAGGGTATAATCCCACTGCTAGAGATTCCACTGCTGGGAATATACCCAAAAGACGGTTTCATTTTGAGTTTTTTGAGGAAATTCCATACTGTTTTCCACAGTGGTTGCACCAGTCTGCATTTCCACCAACAGTGCACTAGGGTTCCTTTTTCTCCACATCCTCACCAGCACTTGTTGTTTGTTGATTTATTAATGATAGCCCTTCTGACAGGAATGACATGGTATCTCACTGTGGTTTTAATTTGCATTTCTTTGATGGCTAGTGATATTGAGTATCTTTTCATATGTCCATGGGCCACCTGTATGTCCTCATTGGAGAAGTATTTACTCAGGTCCTTTGCCCATTAAAAAAAATTTTTTTAAATATATTTTATTGATTATGCCATTACAGTTGTCCCATTTCGCCTTCATTCCCCTGCACCCAGCACACCCCCTCCCACCCACACTCCCCCTATTTAGTTCATGTCCATGTGTCGTAAGTTCTGTAGCTTCTAAATTTCCCACACTACTCTTGCCCTCTCCCTGTCTATTTTCTCCCCACCATCTATGCTCCTTATTCTCTCTACCTCCTCCACTGCCTCCTCCCACTCCCCTGTTGCTAACCTTCCAGGTGATCTCCATTTCTGTGGCTCTGCTCCTGTTTTAGGTGTCCATTTAGTCTGCTTTTGTTTTAGGTGTGGATGTTAATAACTGTGAGTTTGCTGTCCTTTCACTGTTCATATTTTTTATCTTATTTTTCTTAGATAAGTCCCTTTAACATTTCATATAGTAAGGGTTTGGTGATGATGAACTCCTTGAACTTGACCTTATCTGAGAAGCGCTTTATCTGCCCTTCCATTCTAAATGAAAGCTTTGCTGGATAGAGCAATCTTGGATGTAGGTCCTTGCCTTTCATGACTTGGAATACTGCTTTCCCGCCCCTTCTTGCCTGTAAGGTCTCTTTTGAGAAATCAGCTGACAGTCTGATGGGAACTCCTTTGTAGGTGACTGTCCCCTTATCTCTTGCTGCTTCTAGAATTCTCTCCTTCATTTTAATCTTGGCTAATGTAATTATGATGTGCCTTGGTGTGTTCCTCCTGGGGTCCAACTTTTTTGGGACTGTCTGAGCTTCCTGGACTTCCTGAAAGTCTATTTCCTTTGCCAGATTGGGGAAGTTCTCCTTTATTATTTGTTAAAATAACTTTTCCACTTGTTGCTCTTCCTCTTCCCCTTTTAGTACCCCTATAATTTGGACGTTTGAACATTTAAAGATGTCCTGGAGGTTCCTAAGCCTCTCCTCATTTTTTTGAATTCTTGTTTCTTCATTCTTTTGTGATGGGATGTTTCTTTCTTCCTTCTGGTCCTCTCCATTGATTTGAGTCCCAGTTTTCTTCCCATCACTATTGGTTCCCTGTGCATTTTCCTTCATTTCACTTAGGGTAGCCTTCATTTGTTCATCTAATTTGCGACCAAAATCAACCAATTCTGTGAGCATCCTGATTACCAGTGTTTTGAACTGTGTATCTGATAGGTTGGCTATCTCTTGCTTACTTGAAAGTATTGGCTCTAGGGCTCTGAGTTTTTCTTCTGTTTGAGTCATTTTTGGTCAGGTGGCGCCTGTTACGTATGGGTGGTGGAGCCTTAGGTGTTTGTTTACCAGAGCAGGGCAACCTAGTGGCTGGGTTGTGACACTGTCTGTGGGGGCAGGGTCAGAGAGGGAAGAATGGCACCTCTTCCACACTCTCTCAGATTTGCGTCCCCTCTGCTGCTTTCCCCCAAGCAAACTGGGCCCCCTGGTGCTGGTTCCCAGGTGGGCAGACCTATGTATGCTCCCCGGCCTCCTCAACGACCTCTTGTGTGAGGCTGGGAGTCTCTCCCAGCACCTTTTCATTCAAGGCTTTATTTCCTGTCGCTGGGGCCCTGGGCTGCACAGTCTATCTCACTGCCAGTCCTTGACTAGTTTATCTGCGCTCAAATGTGTCACTGCCAACGGCCAACTGCCCTGCCTGTTTCCTCCCTGTGTCTGGGGTCTGTGAACAGGGCGCTGGCGCGGTCTGCACTCCTGGTCTGGCAGCCCCTGCCTTTTCCTGACGCTTTCCCTCTCCACTGACCGCTGAGTCCACCCCTCTTACCGGTCTGGTTGAATGGTTGTTGGACTTCCGCAGTTCAATTTTCTGTTTTGGTTGTGTCATTGTTTGTCAATATTTGTTGTCTTTAATTTTGGTTGTGGGAGGAGGCACAGTGCTTCCATCTATGCCTCCATCTTGGCCAGTAGTCCTTTGCCCATTTTTTAATTAGATTGTCTTCCTGGCATTGAGTTGTATGAGTTCTTTATGTATTTTGGGGATAAATCCCTTGTCCAAGGTATCACTGGCAAATATGTTCTCCCATACAGTCAGTTCCCTTTTCATTTTGACTATGGTTTCTTTTAAAAAGCTTCTATGCAGAAGCTTTTGTTTGATGTACTCCCATTTGTTTATTTTTTCCTTTATTTCCCTTGCCCTAGGAGATAGATCAGCAAATACATTGCTACATGGGATATCTGAAATTTTCCTGCCTATGTTTTCCTCTAGGATTTTATGGTGTCATGACTTACACTTAAGTGTTTTATCCATTTTGAGTTTATTCCGGTGTATGGTGTAAGTTGATGTCCTAGTTTCATTTTTTTTTCGTGTGCCACTTCAGTTCTCCCAACACCATTTATTGAAGAGGCTATTTTTCTCCATTGTATCCTCCTGTTCCACTTGTCAAACATTAATTAACCATAGAGACATGTGTTTTTTCCTAGGCTCTCTATTCTGTTCCATTGATCTATGTGTCTTCTCTTTCTCCTCCCCCTCCTCCTCCTTCTTTTAGATTTTACTTATTTATTTTTAGAGAGGGGGAAGGGAGGGAAAGAGAAAAGGAAAGAAACATAGATTGGTTGCCTCTCAACTGCCCCCATCAAGGGACCTGGCCTGCAACCCCAACTCAAAATCAAGCCAGCAACCTTTTTCAGGACAATGTTCAACTCACTGGGCCATGCCAGTCATGGCATGCCAGTACCAGACTGTTTTGATTACAGTGGCCTTGTAGTATAGTTTGATATCAGGAATTATGATCCCTCATAGTATGTACTTCTTTCTCAAGATTGCTGAGGCTATTCAAGGTCTTTTTTGGTTTCATATAAATTTTTGAAATATTTGTTGTAGACCTGTGAAATATGCCATTGGTATTTTAATAAAAATTGTGTTTAATCTATAGATTGCTTTGCATAGTACAGATATTTTAACGATATTAATTCTTTAAATCTGTGAACATAGTATATATTTCCATTTACTTGTATCTTCCCTAATTTCTTTTTCCAGTGTTCTATAGTTTCCTGAGTACAGGTTTTTACCCCCTTGGTTAAATTTATTCCTAGGTACTTTATTTTTCTTGTTGCTATATTAAATGGGATTTTTCCTCTAGTTTCTCTTTCTGATATTTCAGTGTTGGTATACAAAAACACCATTGATTTCTGAATATTGACTTTATATCCTGCTCTTTGGCCAAGTTCACACATTAGGTCAAATAGTTTTCTGGTGGAGACTCTAGGGTTTTCTATGTATACTATCATGTCATCTACAAATAATGACAGTTTTACTTCTTCCAATTTGAATGCCTTTTAATTTCTTTTTCTTGTCTGATTGCTGTGGCTAGAACTTCCAGTACTATGTTGAATAACAGTGGTGAAAGCAGATACCCTTGTCTCGTTCCTGATCTTAAGAGGAAAACTTTGTTTTTGCCTGTTGAGTACAATGTTGGCTGCAGGTTTTCCATAGATGGCTTTTATTATGCTGACATATGCTCCCTCAATTCACACTTTGCTAAGTGTTTTTATCATAAATGGGTGCTGGATTTTATCAAGTGCTTTTTCAGCATCTATTGATATGATCATGTGGTTTTTGTCCTTCATTTTGTTTATGTGGCATATTCCATTTATTGACTTGCGAATATTGTACCATCATTGCATCCCTGGGATGAATCCCACTTGACCGTGGTATATGATCTTTTTAATGTATTGCTGAATCCAGACGGCCAATATTTTGTTAAAGATTTTAGCATCTGTGTACATCAGAAATACTGGCCTGTAGTTTTCTTTCTTTATTGCGGCTTTACTTGGTTTTGGAATTAGGATGATACTGGCCTTGTAAAAAGAGTTTGGGAGTCTTCCCTCTTCTCGAATTTTTTGGAATAGTTTAAGAAGGATAGGAGTTAGTTCTTCCTTAAATGTTTGATAAAATTCACCTGTGAAGCCAGAGTCTGGGGCTTTTGTGAGCCAGAAATTTTGCATACTGCTTCAATTTCACTAGCTGTTACCAGTTTATTCAGGCCTTCTGATTCTTCTTGATTCAATTTTGGAAGATTTAACATTTCTAGAAATTTGTTCATTTCAACGAGGTTGTCCAATTTCTTGGCATATAGTTGTTCATAGTAATTTCTTACAATCCTTTGTATTTCTATTGGTATTGGTTGTAACTTCTTTTTCATTTCTGATTTTACTTATTTGGGTCCTCTCTCTTTCTTGATGAGTCTAGTTAAAAGTGTGTCAATTTTGTTTATCTTTTCGAAGAACCAACTCCTGGATTCACTGATGTTTTGAATTGTTCTTTTAGTCTTTGTGTCATTTAATTCTGTTCTGATCACAATTGTTTTCTTCTTTGTACTCATTCTGGACTTTGTTGTTGTTCCTCTAGTTCTTGTAGATGTAGGGTTAGGTTATTTGAAACGCATGACTAATGCCACATGTATATACATGCCCTTTTATTCCAGGCACAGTCCATGACAGCCTGAAAACTGTGGATAGTTCAAACAAAAGTACTGTATACAGTGAGCACTTACAAGCCTGTGTAATTGCATAATAATTCATACATATGCAGATGAAAATGAGAGTAATTAAAGATGAAAATAGGACACCAAAAGTGACTGAGGCAAGGACATGAGAAGAGCAAAAGCCAGTGTTCCCTAGAGTAAGCACACCAATTTCTTGATAATTTAACTCCTGACAGTTAAAAGGTCAAGGTTACATATAGGGAAATAAGAAAACAAAAGGAGGCAGCCACTTTGCTAAGAAGTAAAAGAAAAACCATATTACGGAAGGCTGCTTGGCCTCTAAAATTCACAAGGCCTGTGAGACTTCCTATGCACAGAAACACAAATGACCTATCTAGAACTCCACAGATGTCTAGTAGGTCAGACTGTAGACAGACATACACAGGTGCCATCATGAGATGAACTGAGGTAATAGAAAAGCCACTGAAAATAACTGACTTGAAGAAGAAAGAAGGCTTTTCTAAAAAAAAAAAAGAAGAAGAAGAAGAAGAAGAAGAAGAAGAAGAAGAAGAAACCATGAAAAGATGAACCTGCCAAAAGCATCAGACTCCTATCTCCCTATCTCCACATATCTTCTTATGCAAGAGATGCCTTATAGTGGGCAATAAACAGCAGAAAATGAGTGCGTGCAACCCACAAATAAGTGTGAATAATATTTAAATAAGGGAGTGTGTTGGGAACCACTCTGCCTGGTTTCAGGAATTGTAACCGCCCCCCACGGCTAAGGCTGAGTGAGCGACCTTCAGACTGCGAGCCACTAAGGAGACAAAGCTTATCTCCCTGGCAGGAGCACTGCTTCTGCTTCATCCCTCTCTGGTCCCCAATGCTCAGTCGGTTAGTCAATGATGGGTAATACCCCCTCAGAGGAGGGCAACCTAAGCCAGACACAATCACTTGGGAGGCCCTCAAGAAGGACTTGGGGGACTGCAGCAAAGAGGGGGTGATGGACCCTCGCTCCTCAGCTATTCTGACATAGCCTGAGTCCCCATTTCCATCTAGGAGAAGGGCATTCTGGCTCTAATCCACTTAAGCCTTAAATGATGACAGAGGACAGTGCAGCCCTGTGCTGGAAAGGGTGGGCTCCCTGGGGTGATCAGGAATAAGAAAGAATTTGCAAAATCCGTGAAGCCTGCTTTGCTAAGAGTGCTCTCATTCATATGACAAGGGTCTGAGCAGGAAATGAGTATGTCTCCCAAAGTTTTGCAACCCCCTTACCTGACACTGACTCAGACTAAGCCCTCAGATTTCTTTGAAATGTTATCTATTGTTTGATCCTTTCCACCTGACATTGATTGATGAGCTTTACCTGTATTCCTGTGTGTTATGAACCTAATAAAAGCCATTGAGGAAAGAGCTCTTGGTCCTTCTCCTTTGAGAGAATGACCAACTCTCCTCCCCAAGCAGATCATGTCTTGGTAGTTTTATTCTCATCCGTGGCGGACGGGGGGCGGGAGGGCTCTGTGGGCAATGTTCCCCCACAGGAGCAAACTATTTCAGTGGCCATGTAATGTTCTGTGGCGACATCAATTACATTTTTGTTAACTCTTTCTTCTTGACCTTGGAATAATCACTCATATTTAACACCAGGGAAAAGATCTTGTCATCCACAGAAATGCACATGGCAGTCTTATTTTTTTTTAGTTGTTGTTCACGTACAGTTTTCTGTCTTTTACTCCCATCCCAGCCCACCCCCCTAGTGCTCCCCACCTCCTTCCCATTTCCACCTCCCCTTAGTTTTTGTCCATGTGTCCTTTATATTTGTTCCTGTGACCCCTTCCCCTTTTCCCCTGAAATTCCCTCCCCTCTACCCTCTGGTTATTCTCAGCCTGTTTTATATTTCAATGTCTTTGGTTATATTTTGCTTGCTTGTTTGTTTTGTTGTTTAGGTTCTTGTCAAAGGTGAGATTATATGGTATTTGTCTTTCACCATCTGGCTTATTTCACTTAGCATAATGCTTTCCAGTTCCATCCATGCTGTTGCAAAGGGTAGAAGCTCCTTTTTTCTTTCTGCTGCATAGAATTCCATTGTGTATATGTACCATAGTTTTTTGATCCATTCATTCACTGATGGGCACCTAGGTTGCTTCCAGCACCGGCTATTGTAAATTGTGCTGCTATGAACATTGGGGTGCATAGGTTCTTTTGGAATGGTGTTTCTGGGTTCTTAGGGTATAATCCTAGCAGTGGAATTGCTGGGTCGAAAGGCATGTCCATTTTTAGTTTTCTGAGAAAATTCCATACTGTTTTCCATAGTGGTTGTACCAGTCTGTACTCCCACCAACAGTGCAATAGGGTCCCCTTTTCTCCACAACCTCTCCAACACTTCTTATTTGTTGCTTTGTTTATGATGGCCATTCTCACCGGTGTGAAGTGGTATCTCATTGTGGTTTTAATTTGCATCTCTGATAGCTAGCGATATTGAGCATCTTTTCATGTGTTTCTGAATCCTCTGTATGTCCTCTTTGGAGAAGCGTCTATTTTTTTACAGGGTTTTTCTCAGTTGTGTTTTATTGATTATGCTATAACACTTGTCCTGATTTTTCCCACTTTGACCCCCCACATCCACACAGCACCTTCTACTCCCTCAGGCAATCCCATGACCATTGTTCTTGTTCATGGGTAATGCCTGTAAGTTCTTTGGCTACTCCATTTCCTGGGTTGTACTTTATATCCCCATGGCTATTGTGTAACTACCTTTTTGCTGTTCTTAATCCCCTCACGTCTTCATCCATTCACCCACATCCACCTCCAATCTGGCAACCATCAAAGTGCTCTCCATATCCATGATTCTGTCTCTGTTCCTCTTGCTTATTTAGTTTGTTTGTTTTCTCATTGCTTTTTTAAAAAATGTATTTTATTGATTATGCCATTACAGTTGTACCATTTCCCCCCCTTCATTCCCCTATAACCTGCACACCTTCTCCCACCCACATTCCCCCCCGGTTTAGTTCATGTCCATATGTCATTAATTCTTTAGCTTCTACATTTCCCATACTATTCTTGCCCTCCCCCTACTTTCTACCTATCATCTATGCTACTTATTCTCTGGACCTTTTCCCCCTCCTCCTTCTCCCCTGTTGCTAACCCTCCATGTGATCTCCATTTCTGTGGTTCTGTTCCTATTTTGGTTGTTTTCTTAGTTTGTTTCTGTCTTTGTTTTAGGTGTGGTTGTTAATAATTGTGAGTTTGGTGTCATTTTTCTATACCCATTTTTTATCTTCTTTTTCTTAGATAAGTCCCTTTAACATTTCATATAATAAGGGCTTGGTGATGATGAGCTCCTTGAACTTGATCTTATCTGAGAAGCACTTTATCTGCCCTTCCATTCTAAATGAAAGCTTTGCTGGATAGAGCAGTCTTGGATGTAGGTCCTTGCCTTTCATGACTTGGAATACTGCTTTCCTGCCCCTTCTTGCCTGTAAGGTCTCTTTTGAGAAATCAGCTGACAGTCTGATGGGAACTCCTTTGTAGGTGACTGTCCCCTTATGTCTTGGTGCTTCTAGAATTCTCTCTTTCATTTTAATCTTGGGCAATGTAATTATGATGTACCTTGGTGTGTTCCTCCTTGGGTTCAACTTCCTTGGGACTGTAGGAGCTTCCTGGACTTCCCGGAAGTCTATTTCCTTTGCCAGATCGGGGAAGTTCTCCTTTATTATTTGTTCAAATAACTTTTCCACTTATGGCTCTTCCTCTTCCCCTTCTGGTACTCCTATATTTCGGATGTTGGAATGTTTAAAGATGTCCTGGAGGTTCCTAAGCCTCTCCTCATTTTTTGAATTCTTGTTTCTTCATTCTTTTCTGTTTGGTTGTTTCTTTCTTCCTTCTGGTCCACTCCAT
>PVKM010038759.1:0-13999 GCA_004027735.1 Carollia perspicillata | reverse complement strand
GAATTAAGGAAAAGCAAAACCAGTAAGAGCTGGCAGGGATTACCTAATCGGCCCTTGAAATAGTAGATGAGGGAACAAGAATATTGTGATTAGTCTAAGATTTCCAGAACCTGTCTGTGGCCCTTCCCAGGCCTTCCCCTCCCCCAAACAGTCCCTAGCCTCCTTTCTAGCTCACCTGCTCCCTACTCAGCCAGACCCCGAGGGGAATCCGTTCAATACCATTCTATTGGCCCCCTTCTCCTTCTTGCTGCCTTTGTCAGTCCCCAGCCTTTTACTTATTCTTTTTTTCCCTGCCTGCTGAGCATTGAGCCAATTCCACTGCAGATTTATCCCAACTAACCAGGCCTTTAATGTTGCTCAGAACCCTTTCATTTGTATCCACTTAAATCCCTATCAAACTCCCTATCAGTTTCCCATTCCACCCCTGTACTCTGTGCTTTTCTGCCCACTTTGCTCAGTGTTCAATGCCAAGGACAGTGTTCAGAGAACGGAACTCAGTCACTCCCTGCCCTGCTACATCCATGGTTTTCTCACCCTGCCCCTGCTCCCAGATGCCTTACCAACCTTTGGATATCTAGATGTGAGTCCAGCTGCATATTGCGTCCTATAAGATCTCCCCTCTAGTCCATAATAAAGTCATTTTCCACCTTAGGACTCAATTTGCATCAGTTTATTTTGATATTATTTCCGACTTAAAGTTGCAGAAATTACATACAACTAGAGTGAGAGAAAAATGTAGAGCGAAGAATGCCAGGATGCCCTTCGACCGAATTCCCAATATATTAACCTTTTACTAAATTTGTTGTATTCTCTCTCTTTCTTGCTCTCTCCACACACACACACATATATATACATATTTACATATGTGCAGGGTGTGGCAAAAGTAGGTTTACAGTTGCCAGTACATGAAACACAGAGTTCATTCTCGTGTTATTATTTACTAAGGTATCATTTTACATACAAACAACTGTAACCTACTTTTGCCCCACCTTGTACATACACACTGTGAAGCATTTAGGTGTAATAAAGAGTCATCCTGTCTGCAAGCTACTCTGAAACAGTTCAGGGAAAAAAGCCTACGTGTATATGCATATATGCACATACACACACACTATAGTTCTAGTTATGTAGTTAGGTACATATTGCTCTGTGTGTATGTATAAAACTTTGTCGGCCCCTCTTCCTGTGCTTCACCACTAACTGACTAAAACTCTAAATTCTACGCTTGTCTACCTACACACACATTCCCTTGGTGAGCTCTTCAGTCCTGTTGACTTCAAGTACCATCCATATACTGATGGCTCCCAACTTGGTTTCTTTACATAATCTCTTCCCCGAACTCCAAACTCGAATATCCAAACTCCTGTTTGAAATCTTGACTTGTACTCTAAGTAGCACATTGAACTTAACATTTCCGAAGTACAGTTTCCCCCGCAGCCCTGTTCTTCCCCAGTCTTCTCCCTTTCCGTAAATGGCACCACTGGCCACGCAGTAGCTCGAGCCACACACCTAGGGGTTGTGTTAAAGTCCTTCTTCCTCTCCTCCTGCTCTATCCACATACCCAACCTACTGGTCAGCGCCGCCTCCAGATCTGTCCTGAGCCTTCTCCCTCTCTCCCTCTCACAGCTTCATTTCTCTCCCAGCCATCATCCCTCGGCCCACAGCAACTGTCTCCTATCTGGTTTCCCTGATTTCACTCTACCCTCAGAGCAGCCAATGCAATCTTTAAAAAAAAAGCCGTATTATGTCACTGCCATGTTTAAAATCCACCAGTGGCTCTGGGTGCTCTTAGAGTGAAACCCCAACTCCTTTCCCTGGCCCCTGCCTGCCTCCGAGATCTCTCTTCTGCCTCTTTCTCCACTGCTCTGGACTCCAGTGCTGGCCTTCAGGAGCCCCAGGGGGACGTCAAGACCGTTCCCTTCATAGGGCTTCGGCTTTGCTGTTCCCACTACCTGAAATGCTTTTGCCCCCAAATTGCCTGTGGCTGACTCTTACCCTTCAACACTCAGCTCAAAAGTTCCTTGTCCTCAGAGAGGCACTTCCTGACCCCCGTCTTACCCAGGTCTCCACGTAGCATACTGCCCTGAGGTACTGCCCTTCATCGCACCTGTCTGTATCTGCAGTTACATCACGTGTTCAGCAGCGTTCCGTTTGCCTCTCCCACCGTCACAAACATTCCAGGGGAGCCACCTGACTTACTCACCAGGGCACCGCTGCCATAGGTGCTCAAGCACTGGTCGGTGCACGTCCTTCATGTTCACATAGGTATGTGTGCACTGTCCATAACTCATGGGCGCAGGGGTGTGCCTTTGTCATCATGTTTTATCTTGCCAGTAGGAGGCACTTAATAAGTATCTGTGGAGTGATGTGCATCTTGTTTTCTTCCAAATATTACGAAGATGGGCACTGGTTTTTGTCTGATTCAAAAATACCTGTCCACCTCCAATCATTTACAACAAAATGTCCTATTTTTTAAAAAACAGTGTCACCCTGACTGGTGTGGCTTGGTTACTTGGGCATTGTCCTGCAAAGCAAAAGTTGATTCCTGGTCAGTGCACACGTCTGGGTTGCAGTTCAGCCCCTGGGCGGGGTGCAGATAAGAGGCAACCAATTCACGTTTCTCTCCCCTTCTTTCTCCCTCCCTTCCCCTCTCTCCAAAAAAATAAATAAATAAAATTGAAAATATCAGTGTGTCCAAGGGTTTTTGTGCTGTTCTGACCATTTTCACTGACATGCAAAGGCAGAGGTGGTCTCACAAAGCACTTGTATTGGGCTTCCTCTTAATGCTTTCACCCTCCTCGAAAAGACATACTGAAAACATTCCATTCTCAGTACAGACAGCCTGACAGCTCTCGAGCTTCAATGACAGTTTCTATATTAAAAAAAACAGTCACAAAAACAACTATTCCCTGGATTTTTGTCTAAGTGAAGGAGCATTGTTTCCAACTTGCCCAAGGCTTCTGTGAATGCTTGTTAGCGTCTGGGGGCTGCAACTAGAGTCTGTTCTTGCATCACAGCAGGCTACCGATGACCTTTCCTCAATTCGTATATTCCCAATGGCATAGAATGTTATAAATTGATTCCAAGAGAACAGGAGAGAATGTCTTTTCTTGAAGCTTCTCCTCCCTGCATCCTTTTAAATTCTCATCTGAAATTTAAAAGTAAATAAATATTATTTTACTGTCCTAATTTTTCAAGTAACTAAGCTAACTTTTCCTTCAGAAATTGAACTTTCTCTGTTTCCAGCAAATGATATGCTTGTTGGTTCTCAACAACTTGAACTTCGGGCATAGGACGTGAAATCTCACCACTGTTGTCTCCCTGCAGGTGCTAGCGAAGCTCAGCAGCGCCTTCTCCAGCCTTCGCCATCGCTCTCTTCCTCTCTCTCCGTCTTTTTTACCCACCCCACCCCCACCCCCGTTGACAGTAAATGATCAAATGCCCTCTGAGTCTTCCGAAAGGAGGATGTTGCTTTTTTTTCTAAAAAATAGCATAAAATCCTCTCTTATTACAGAGATGTTTGGACCACATTTGTATTACCCCAAAACGCCAGTGACTATGAATAGTTCGCCATGTAACATGCACATGAAATATACAGATGAACATCTGAGTTACCTAAACAAAGTGACTGATAAAATAAGAAAACTTTAAACTGTTTATTCATAACATAAAAATCCAGCCACATGTAAAAGAAGGATATTTCTATTAAAATAACCATTTTCCCAGTATTTTTGATTTTCAATCGAATGGAAATCATCATTAAAGGTACTCCGAAATCAAAATAATCCACAGTAATGTTTTAGGTAGTGCAGCTAAAACTGCCCAGGAAAGGGAAGTGCTATGCTGCAGTCGGATACCTACAGTGGTACTCTTGGCTATCATCAGAACTTGAGTTCAGAAAAACTTCAAAGAGGGAAGAAGGTGCATCCTTAAACATAACTTATGAAAGCCAGCTTTATTAAGTCTTTAACTTTATTTTGCTGTCAGTGCTTTGAAAACAGATAATCGCATCAATTCTTTTGACTCGATATTAATGGTTTATATGGAAACAGGTATAAAGGAACGTTTCTCAGAAAGATGGAATTGTTCATTGTTCTGGCGGGTGGGCAGAGACAATGTGGACTCAAAAGCAGCCCAGTGGACAGCTGCAGCTGCTGTGCTAACGGAAATACTAAGCAGGCACAGCACGAATCGGTAATTAACAGAGCAGATGCATGGAGCTTGATGAGGATAAATTATTGCATAGGCGGGAACAGTGAAAGGAGTTGATAACAGTACCAGTTTTGTAAGAAATTAGATCAACCCTTTCTATTCGCTAATTTTTTTAGCAAGAGTACTTCACTGCCACATAGTACAGGGAAACATATCTTTTTAAAATGCTTTGATTACATTGATATTCAACTTTATGTAATACTTATCAGTAAAGATGTAGAAATCAAAGTGACCCACAGGAAAATATTGGTGGGGTGAACATAAAAATAATTTTGAAAGTAAAGAATGAAATAATAGTCTAGGTGGGCTAACGACAGGGGCATCAGACTGTTTAGTTTTGGAATTCTTGAGTGTAAGGAATGTTGAAGAAGGAGGCACACGTCATTGTGTGTGTGTATAAAACCTCCTCTACTAGTCTAGAGAATAAGTAGTGTGCCTTTTATGCACTCTAAATGTACAAATCCCAGCGCTCTGTATATAAATAAAAGGAATGAATAAAATAATACATCTTGGTTTCTTCAAAATATAATGAAAATGGACAGTCTGATTAAGCATGCTCTAGTAAAAGCACTCAGAGTACATTTTTTACAGAGATGCTGACATATGGTTCAGAAAAAAATTAGGAGTCTTTTTTTTTTTTTGAGAAACATTGACTTTAAAAACTAGCAATGTGCAGGAGTAATAGATGCATTTATAGCAAACTTGGAAAGTGGGTTTCTGAGTTGGAGGTGTATAAGGAAGCTAAGGGAGGCGTATAAGGAAGCTTGATATACAAGGTTCATTCACAGCCTTTTTCCTTAGGACAGGTTGCAAGAATAACTGTTCTTATGAATGCAAAGGATTCATTGCTCATTATTCTATCAAGTGCTTTAACCTGAAGAGTTTTTCTTTATCTACAGACCCATTTTATATCATTCTATTTTCTCTGAGTTATCATTGAAAATGCATCTTTTCAATTGTCTACTTATCTGTTAACTTACAAATAATTTATTGAGTACCTACTGTGTGCCAGGCACTATTCTAGATGCTGAAAATATAGCAGTGAACACACAAGATCATTGCACTTGGAGGGATTTTATTCCAGGGGTGGAGACAGACAATAAGACAAATCAGTAAAATATATAATAAATTGGATGAAGTTGAGTGTTAAGGGGAAAAAAATGAAGCAGAGAAGGGGATAGGAACTCAGAGCAAGGAGTGGAACTTTAAATTGAGCGGCCGGGAAAGGCCTCACTGAGACGCGGCATTTGGATTAAGTCCGAAAGAGGCGAAGGAGCTCCTGTGCCACGAGTCTGGGGCAACCAAGTTCTATGCAGGGAAATCCCAAATGGCAAAGGCCACGGGGTGAAACAGTGCTTGGCATAGTTGATGTAGGAGGCTCTAACTATAATCCAGATAAAAAACGGTGCTGGGTTGAACCAGAATGGTGATAATGAGAAGTGGCTGGATTCCAAATATATGTATTTTGAAGGTAGTATTCCCAAGATTTTTCCAACAGAATAAGATGTGGGTTAATCCACTACTTGTGATAGTTAAATTTCCACTGTTTTCTCCTAATTGATGAAAGATACAGATTCTCACATGCCCTCTGTCATTCTCAGAGTGTGATATGCTGACATAACTTGAGCTTTCTTCCTTCCTGATTTCGAAAACACATGCCAGCTACTTCCGAGTGCCTGGGGAGAGAAGACTGGAGCCCCGAGCCAAGATGGTTCGCTCTTGGGCCCCTCTCCTACTGTACTATCTCAACCTCGAGGAAGAGTAAAGAGAAAATGGGGCTTTGAACCTGACAGCACCAAAGCTATGTTATGAACTCCTTCTAGAATGGAAGCTTCCTGAGATTATGTCTCTACCTTTCCCACGGAATAATCAACTGAAAAGCAACAGTCAGCCCTCTCTGTTACACAGTCATTAATTAAAATGTGTATTTTGGTATTAAGGATATTATGGTGGGGTACGCAAACGGCAAATGCACTTGAGCTTCCTCAACTAATGAAGGCGTTATCACCAGTTCAACGTCAAGTTGTTTTGGCTTCCATGCACCTTCTAAATTAACGACACGACGGCGGAGACCGGCTTTGCAGTTCGCAGCTGGGGCTGAGCTTCCTACCACAACATCTCTCTCTTGCGAAGGGGGCCCAGTTGAGCCCACTTGACCAGCGCACAAGCGGGTGTGGATTATCAGTGAAAATACATAGGTCGGCGGAGACTCTACGGTTTCCGAGGCCCGGTCCCGGAGCCCTCGAGAGACCGGTCTGCGCTGTGCACGCCGGGAGTTGCAGTCTCCATTTTTCTCTTTCTGTGAGAATGGCCCCGACGCGCGAGCGCCCCTAGCGGCTCTCAAGCTCCGGGAAGCGCAGCGCCTGCGGACGCGAGGAGCGTTTCCTAGCAACAGGGGAGCGGCAACGTCACAGCCGCGGGTTCTAAACGCTGCTACCCTCCGTAGGGCTGCGTTGTGCACCTTCAGTCTTCTGCGTGTCAGAGCGAGCGCTGCTCAACGTGCTCTGTCCGCGCTTCTCCGTGTGTCCTTACCCGCCTTATCCAGCCCCAGGTCGCCGACAGCACCCTCGTCTCTCAGGCCCGGGCCGGAGGCTGGAGGCCGCCCGCCCGGCTCTCGACCCCCGCGTCCGCGGAGCCCACCGCCCGCAGCGTCGGTGGGATGATGCTAGAGTCCATTCGCGTGACGGGTGAGTGCCGGCAAGGGCTGGCTCCTAGGTGGACTGGGGCGGCCCGGGTCTGCCCGGCAGCTTGCAGCGGGTGCGGGGCGGGCCGGGGTCCCGACGGCCGAGGCCGCGGTAACGGTAGATGCGGGCTCCGCGCGGGGCGCTCCACCGGTCGCCAGGACCCTGCAGGGACGGAGGTGCTCGGGGAACCTAAGCTGAGGGGGAAAGGCGGCCCCCTTTCCTTTTGTAGCCTATTAATCAGTAAGCACTTGCCGTGGAATCCAGTGAAAGGACTTCTAACACACAGATTACTGGCCCTACAAATGTACACTCTCACACACGTTGTTAAATTCTGTTTCAACACATACTAGGTATGTAGTTAGACATTATAATGTTTCAGGATCTAATTTTCTAGTGTTCATAAAAATCAGAGCTAACCAGAAGAACACATCTCTATATCAGTATTTATACTGCTTATTTGTGTTTATGCTTTTATCAAAACGTCAGTAGGACGTTTTGAGTTTCTATTTTTAACAGGGCACTTTGGTATGTACTGTGCCAAGTGTAAAAATGGGTATTAAGACCCCAGATCAGAAAGTTTACTTGCCTTTTTTATTAAAAAATAGCGATGAATATCAATACTTTAAAATTATCTTATACAGTATTAGAATGATTTTCTAGGCCATGTTCCAAGCATTTGATTCTGTATAACATTTCTGCAAACAGGGCCCGTGGTAGTCCAGTATTAAGATGAAGAACAGAGGAAAAGGAAATGCCTAATTCTAACACCAGTGTCAAAATAAGGCCAGAATTTTTCACTTTAAGGCATTGCCATACCTAACAGACCAGTTTTCTGTGAATTTTTAAATCGTAAAACTAAGTTCCTTTCCAAATATTTATGATCTCAATTTTATACTATCCTAGTTCATGTTCCATGGTATAAAATATGGAGCCGATTTTGTTCAGTCACAACATTGCTGTGAGATTTTGTTGTTGACAGGAAGCATAGACAACTAGTTACAGAGGCAACTGAAATTGGCATTAGATTTTTTTAAAATGTGATTTCATGTAAATGCTAATTCTCATCTTCAAAGACAATGAAAACTTTGAAAGTTACTTTAAAATGCCATACCGTCCTCTTGTCTTGCAGCAGGTGTCTCAGCCTTGGCACTAGTAACACTGAATTAATGACCATTGTTGTGGGGCCATCCTGGTCACTGTAGAACGTTTAGCAGCATCCCTGGCCTCTATCCACTAGATGCGGGAGCAGTACCCTCCCGCAGCTCAGGGTGACAACCCTAACTGACTCCAGACTTTGTCAAATGTCCCCTGCAGAGCAAAATCACACTACCACCACCTCCACATTTGAGAACCGCGGCCTTCACACAGTTAGATTCTGTCAAATGAAGGCTATTAGATAGCGAGTTAGAAGTAAAATCAGTTAAAATAATGTCCCCAAAGTGTAACCATCATCCTGGAGAGAGAATACAAGTGTGATGGTATTAGAAAGTGAATGTTCTGACCAACTAGTCAGCGATGCACTGTGGATCTCCTGTGTTTTTGTGATATGCAGAATTGGAAGTTTGGAGAGTGATACTTGATGAAACAGTAAACACATTCCTCTTGCTTCAACTCCCTTCCCATAATTTAATGGCAATATACATATCACTCTAACTCTGCATGCCGACTACCTTGAGACAGACAATTTGGCAGTGAATCCCTCATTTATTAAAGTTTCAAATGGGAATTGGAGACAATTCAAGCCTCACACGAACAACTTCTTTAAAAATAATTGACCAAGTTGCTTTTCAAAATAGTTTTTCCATTTCTTTTGTATACTGCTTGACTAGTTAAAATGGTAGTTCTGGCACCCCATGCCCAGCATTTCATTGCCTTATCCAAAAGTCTGATTTGGATGGCCAGAGCTTTATGAAGAGAATTTAGCTGAAAACATGGCCCCCCTCCTACACTATTCCCTCACTATTCCTTGATGCCGAAGAAGCCCCTGTTCTCCTGGTTAGCCGAAAAACCTAGTTATTTGTGGTGAGAGTGCTGATGGAAATGCAGGTGTTTTTTTTTTCAGCTTTAAAATAACCAAAAATATAGAAGAAACTGATTTTTTTTAATTTTAGGACTGAAGCAATTAAGTGTTTCTGAAATCACTTCCTATATAGTATCTTACCTACTTTTGACTTACTGGTCATGGTCTCATATAATGTAAATATGACACCCAGGTGTGACTGATTGGAGAACTAACACAAGGAAGATATGTATGCTAGATATGCCGTCTAAAATGAAATCAAGTCGGAAAAGGTTTCTGTGCCTCTGCATGTCTTTTTTAAAGAAGATTGTTTACTATACTAAACAAAATATTGGCTCTAGAGTGTAGAATTAATTACTCAGTGTTAAATTTACCTTGGAAATCTAAATGTAATGATCCTAAGTATTTCTCCATTTTTATTTCTTGGAGTGCCTCCGTGGGACCCGAATGTAGTGTTGAAGTCAGTGATGACACATCATTAGTGCAGGCGGCTCTCTGTCACGCAAGCCACCACTCTTCTCAGCAGCTGCCCGTGTGATCACCGCTGTGTTCTTGCACCAATACTGTGACATATGCAGCTTATTATCCCATTTTGCAGAGAAGAGACCCCAGCACAACAAAGTGCAGTAACTTGGTTAAGATCACAGCTACTGATAGGCAGTCAAGGTTCAGAGCTGAGGAGCCCACGCCCATGCCCACGCCCTCAGCTGATGGGAAGCCAAAGCACAGCTGCAGCCACCGCGTGCTGCCCGAGGCCATGCAGCTCGGCAGGAAGGCCTCACCCGACGGCATTGGTGCATGATCTGGGGGTGGGACGCACTCAAGTCGGGGTTTTTTAAGTCTGTACCCTAGGCAAGTCTATAAACTGTGGTCTGGAAGGGTCACGCGTCACTCTAACATTGTTGTTTTCAAAACAGAAAGGACGACACCTAGCTCGTTGAATGAGTAGCAGAGTGCTGTCAGAAGCCGTGTAAGATTATGTTAACTGATAATTTCTTACTGCTCATTTTTTTTGTACGCGATATAAGAAATGATTGATGAGTCATCGGGTAATGCAGCTCCTTTGTAGCAAAGGCGAATGTTTAAAAACACTGAGACCAAAGCCTCCTTGAGGTCGGGGTTTGGCCCTGCAGGGTGGAGATGCCCGTGTTCAGAGCCCCTGCCTGCCCTGCAGTGGTAGAAGCCCCTCCACAATTAAAGCTTGTCTTCAGCGTCACCACTTGTCCATTTTTTGTGCCGTCCTGGTATGATTTGCTTCTCAGTCCTCAGCGTCCAGATCTTGTGTTCTTTCTCTCCTCTCAGTTGTTCTCTCCCCTTTGCTACCCTCTGGCCATCTTTCCGTGAGCAGAGCAGTGAGCAGAAGCAGCCACAGTGCTCTGCTGTACTGAGCCTCCTACTTTCAGGGTTGGGGGAGGCCATCCTACCAGCATAGGCGGCAACGGCAAGTGCTTTCCAGAACCTCCCAGAAAAGGTTTCCTGAACAAGGGATGGTTGAACGGAAGGATGAGTGGACCTGGGTCTGACAGAGAGGGGAGGGAAGAATTCACTAAACAAGGGGCCAGGGTGAAGAGGGGCTGTGCCTGGGGAGCGGGGCGAGTGAGGGACCGAGAAGTGAAGGAAGCATGAGTGGACTGACCCTAGGGACTGTGCAGGATGCAGCCGGAGAGGCAGAGTGACCCGACCCGAGGGACCTCGGGCGCCGTCGTTCTGTTTCCATCCGAAATGGAAAACTGGGGGGAAGTGTGTTCTCCGGCACGTGCAGCATTGTTTCAGACGGTGTTTAATGCTGTTGTTTCAACTCCCAGCATTGTTTTCCGGCATTATAGAATGCCCTGCATATTTCTAACTATAAAAAAGAACACTCAATAGTTTCTTACCAAAAACCAACAGCATCACATTGTGAAGAATCAGTGTTACCGATAGAGCAACACTGAGGTACTCCTGGCTGGGACTGTGGCATTTTTAGGAACCCTGAAATACAGCTGCGTTTCTCAGTTCCTGAGTTATAATGGCTGAACCTTTCTATCTCTCGTTTTGTAACTTACAGTTGAGAAACTTTAGTGGGGGGCTGTTGAATTTAGAGACGATAAATTAATAGCTTATCTATTATAAGGCAGACAGTGGGTAATAAATCTGTTTTCAAAGATACTAATTTTTTATAAGCCATTTAAAAAATCAAGGTGTAACTCCCATCTATTAAGGCACACCAGTCTTAAATGGGTAGCCTGATGAGTCGGTACGTATGTAACCACTCCCAGAACAAGAGGTAGGACGTCTCCGGCACTCACCCTGGGACCTCCTCTGCGGTTACGACCCCTCACTCAGAGATGACCCCTATTCTGGCTTCTAATGCCATGCATCAGTTTAACCTGTTTTGGAACTACATATAAATGGAGTTATATAGTATGTACACTTTTGACGTGGTTTTGTTTGCGCAGTATTGTCTGTGAGATTCATCTAGATTGTTGCTTGCAACCTCAGTTTCTTCTTTTTGGTTGCAATGCACTATTCCATTGTGTATGCAATGCACACTTGAGTCATCCTTTCTACTGCTGATTGAGATTATATCATTGGAGTTTTAAGAGATGATGAACTACTCTTGATAAAAGTATCTTCTTCAGGGATGATTTTGTTCTGACTTCTCTTCTTTTTGTAATCAAGCAACCTGTTGTTTTTGGTGTAAAGTAACCCCAGGCTCTCAGGTTTCATAAGCGTAAGCGAACCATATAAAATCGCCACCTTGTGGGTCAAAATGAGGTTGAATGGTACTATCCACTCGGTTTTGTTTCTGGTGATGTAACCTTCCTTTCAGCCTGGGGCCTCATGACTTCTGCGAGGCCTCCTCTATTCACCACGGTGAAACGCTGAGAGTTTCGGGCGCAGTGCTCCCCACTCCCCACTCCTTCAGCCCGGGAGCAGGAGGCCTGATGGGCCCCTCGATTGGGCTCCTCTTACAGAGAGGTCATTGAAAGAGGGGGAACGGGAGCCAGGCGTCCTGCTGCCCTCAGCTCCTGTGCCAGGTGCAGACGGAGCCTCCATTGTGGTGGTGAGTTCAGCCTGCTCGCCCAGTTGCGGCACCATTCGGAGTATCGATTTTAATGTAATATTTCCCTGTTTGCCTCAGTGTGGGTAATCTCGTTGGGGTGGATAATTGCTTTGATTAGCAAGTCATGTTCATTTACTCCAAGGCTCCAGTGAAGCGGCTTGCTGATGGCTACAGTGTCACCTTATATAGTGACTTTTAATATGAGAAAGTATAATCTTTAGTTACCTTATTCCATTTCTGAGGGAGAATGAGTTACGCTTCCCCCAAAGAAGTCTACTCATGCTTAGAAAAAGTTTTAATTTCCAGGAAAAAGGAGTTAGAACTAGAATAGGATGTTCTTCCATGAAACCTTCTTTACTGGGCTTTGCTTATGTTTTTATACAGGCTTAAAAGCCATTTTATCTTCAACAGTAGTATTTAAAAATCACCAAAAAAACCTTTCAGGCTCTCTAATTCTTTTCATACAACTGAAAATAAGGTTAGTGTGACGACTGTGAGGGGTGTTAATTCGTGTGCGTGTTTGAAGGAGCCCCCATTTGTGGGCCTCAGGGGACAGCAGCCTCTGGTACAGTGGCATTTGTTAGAGGAAGCAGCACGGGGCCTCCCACACTTGACCCCCTGCAGGCGGACGGAGCTGTGGAGGGACTGAGGCCGAGCCCCCAGGTAGATGATGAGCAAGTGCACTGAAGTGCAGGTGGCACCCCCTGGGGGAGGGGTTCTGTCGCAAGCTGTCACCTCTCTCCCAGCCCAGCCCCCTACTCCAGGGTTTTGGCAGATGGTGTCAGGATGGTGTCCCAGCCTGAGTTCTGGAGCTCCTCAGCCTGTGTTCATCCAGGAGACTTTCTGAAAGTGTCCTGAAGTGTAGCTTGTCCTGCTGGGACGCAGTGATGAGTTTAGAGGTCACTGGCGCTTGATGACAGAACAGAAGAGCTCTGTGAGGTCACTGCTTTGGTCATAGAGCTACCGAGTCTTGGAAACCAAAGAAAGCATTTTTCCATTGAATGTTCATTTTTTAAAAAATCAACACAAATGTAACAAACCATGAATACTAGGCATTCCTCGGGGTAGTCTTATTCATTGACATTAATCTGTGGTAATTTCCCTCCTTTTCCTTGTGAAGACCCAGTGAGAAAACCTGGTGACCTCCTCCTACCTCCCTGGTGGTGCCTAGCCCTCACCCGGCCCCTCTAGGTTTGCGACACCCTGTTCTTATCTCAGTTCTCCTGCTGCACCTCAGCCTTCCTCTCACTGCTGCCTCTCGTCTTTCCTGGGCACTGACATTGTTCGTGGGCACCTGGGCCGCAGCCTGAGTTCTGGAGCAGCTCAGCCTGTGTTCATCCAGCTCCAGCCCCAGCCCCAGCCCTATCAGTTGGCAACACTAGTCTGAAACCTCAAGGAACTAGGACCCACCCACCTGCCTGCAGTGAAAGTTTTGTTTGTCTGTTTGTGTTTGGCAGGTCTTTAACTTGTATTGAATGGCTTCTTTGTACAGTCAGCCTTCAACCTGACCCTGTGCAGTCTAGCTCCTACTTCTCACCTCTCAACTGGGATAGGTGGTAGACAGTTTGTTTAACCCCCTGCAAGTTACGTTGTCTTTTAGACACCAGAATTCAAATTTCGCACGTTGGCCTAGGCAATGTGACGTAGAAGGACTTTTCAGTACCTTGGGTGTATAGATTATTATGAGTAACTTTCGACCTGGTACTGTCCCTTTGGTCTAAGCCCTGTGACTTCTGGGCTTTGCAGACCTACATTTGGAACAGGGCTCTCCCCCTCAGCACGATTTTAGATGGATGGTTTTGTTGTGGGAGCTGTCCTGTGCATCGAAGGGGTCTAACATCATCTCTAGCCTCTCCCTACAAGACGCCAGCAGGAGCGCTCCCTCCTGGTGACACCACGTCTCCAGACACTGCCATTTGTCCCATGCGGTGGAGATTTGCCTCTGGTTGAGAACTGTGGATAGAGGGTCTTCCCCTTCACAGCTCTGCTTGTGTGGTGATCTCCTCACATAAATATAAAACGGTCCCAGCACTACTA
>PVKM010038758.1:0-14002 GCA_004027735.1 Carollia perspicillata | reverse complement strand
GAAGAGACAGAATTATTTCCCTAAAACCCAAGCAATACCTGTTTCTAGAGAAATAACCACTAGAGATGCTTCTGAATCAGTAAAGCTATCGTCAGACAACAGAGCCAGGGTTGTGTGAAGAACAGCAACAAAGTGTATTTCAGGTCTGGAATGGCTTCTAAGACCATTTCCTATTTTTCCAAACTTCCCTGTGTATTGTAAAATAAGCCCTGATCAGTTGAAGATAACCAGAAAATTCTGTGCCATAGAAATGAAAAGAGCTTAATCAAACACTTTCAGGATAAAAATAGAGATACTGATAGTCAGTGAGATTAAAATGATGCTCAGATTAATAGTAAATAATCTCAAAGGATATTTATCAGTAATAATAATTCAGAAAGTAGTAGAAATTATTGAACACCAGCTATTTCTGTTGAGTGAAATGTTCAAGTGGATAGCACTTTACAGGTATGCTCTTAATCTGAACCAGCAATTTTCAACTTTTTTCATCTCATGACACACATAAACTAATTACTAAAATTCTGCGGCACACAAAAAATATAGTTTTCGCTGATCTGACAAAAAATAGGTTTAAATTTGATTCATTCACACCAGACAGTTATTGTGTTGGCTGTTGTTCTTTTTTAACTCGACAATCTAAAAGAAAACAGGTCAGTGCCCCTGACTAAATAGTCAGGTATTTCACGTTTTAAAAATTCTTGTGGCACACCAGTGTGCTGGGGAAAACTGATTAAAAATCATGTATCTGATCTAAACAATGCAATTTTTATCATTCTCATTTTACAAGCGATGGATCTGAGGTTTAGAGAGGTTAAGTTCCCCAAGATTCCATAGCCAGAAAATGACAAAGCCAAAATGTGGCTATACAATCTGAGCTCTTAACCACTTCGCTGAATCGCCTCTCCTGTGCTATTTTTAAACATATATACTATTGAGAACAGATTGCAATTTCATTTTGGGAAACCAAATAAAGTGCAACATAAAGACACTCACGTAGAGTGCTCCCAGTAGCAAATGTGTGGTTACCTTTCCACATATTTTCTGAGATATTTGTCCTCAGACGCTAATCCTAAGGTATTTCAACATCTGGTTCAAATTATGCATTTCACTTTATCTATAAAACTGCAAAACGTTATATCATTAGCACCAAGCAAACATGTGTTCTTCATTATGTTTTATTCTATTCATATTGAAATCATTATTAAAATAGCATGACAGCTTCTCTATTCTTTATTTGTACTATTTTAGTAGCAAATAAAGTGTTTTATTGTTAGCATAAAGAGCCATATTGAAAATCTAAGGAATCTTATTCTTTATTTTGTTTTTGTAAATTATCAACCATGATAAAATATTAAAATGTTGTAACTTAGAACTTATTAAAAATAACTCCCATTCTAATAGCACTCTATCTCCAAATATTACCAATTTTTGTTGAAAGGAAATTGGAAAGCTTCTTCAAAAATAGCTTGTCACCATTCACCATCTTAGGAACCTTGAAACACTGATTCACTTCCTTTTAATTATGTGATGTCTTATTCAGGTTTGTCTACCTCTCTGGCAGCTTCTCTCACTCTTTTCTACCTGAAGACCGTTTTTTTTTCAGAGCCTAGCTTGTTATACTAGGTTTTATAATATTTTATTCATTCGGGAAAACAGAAAGTGTCACTTGTGTTTTCAGTGATTCTGTGCAGCTCCAAGGCTCAGACTTCCAGGATTCACTGCTCTCTCCAGTCACATCATGTGTGACCTCGGGTGGGAAACTGAAATCTTCATATTTTAGTTTCTTTATCTAAAACATTTAGAAAATCATAATGTTTTTTCCCACAGGGACGCAGAGAGGATTAAAAGGAGATAATATGAGTAAAGTGCATGGAGTGATGTAAGCACTTAATTCATATAAGCTGTTTATTTCAACCCTAACCTCTTAACCATATTTCAATTCCATATTTCACCTCACCCACAAGATAATGTATTTAGTCGTTGTGAATAAAGAATCAGTGATGGAATGAATGTATTTTAAGAATAGGGAAAGATAAGATATTTTGGGTCTGAAGGAGGGAATCCTGGTATGAGGTATTCACCTGATAGATGGCTTCTGTTGGTTATTCAGGCATAAAACAGAGGGTCTGCACTAGGGAAATGGTGATAGACATGGCTACGATGCTTTTTTGGAAATGAAGCTTGCGTGACCTCCAGACTGATTGCATGTGTCAGACAGGAGAGAATAAATAAGTAGGGTTGTTTTTGGTGACTGGAATACTGAGTGAGTTGTTTGACAACTTATTAATACAGTGGAGAGAGATTGTGGGGTGTGGCATGAGGGTAACAGTGGAAAGGGGAGTGAAAAGCTAGGTTTTGGACAGTCTGAGGGTGAACTTCTGATGAGAATTCAGTTAGAGCTGCTCAATACATATATGCATTTTGTACGACTACCATATGTGTGTGCATGTATACACACAAACATATACACATATATGTGTGCATATGTACAAACATATATATTTATGACCTAAAACCCATGCACAGGGTATAGATATACATTTATGAATTATTACCTCACAAATGTGCCTAAGATCACTTCAGGAGAGTTTGAAGAGTGTGAGGAAAATTGAACCTAGAGAGAAATGCTATGCAACACCAGTTGTAAATAATACATGAAAGAGGAAAAGCCCAGAACAGTAATTGAGGAAAAAAGTCCACAAAAATAGAAAAAAAAATCCTGAGGTACTCTTTCATGAGATACTAGTTCCATGGGAACCAGGGTGAAGGCATTTTAGAGCTGGAACCTGATGCAATTTCACAGCAGTATATGCCATTTAGTGGAGATGGTGCCAACTTAAAAGGACTCCTGAAATTGGCAACTGGGGAGTACTTAAAAAATTCTAAGAGCATTTGCACTTGAACAGTTGAATTGGGAGGCAGGCATACTTCAATGGGTTGAAAGCAAATGGGAATTGGAATGTGAAACAGAAAGAGAATAATACTATGCTTAGTACCGTGGTCGTGAAGGACAAAGGTGGTGTAGTTGTAACAGCCGGCAGGTAAATGAAGGTCAGGTAAAAACTGTGTATTTGTTTTTGGAGATGTTGAAATTATTTACTTTCTGAGATGACAGAATCAGTAGAGTAAAAATTTGGAGTCACATATGAGATAGAGGATGACCCATGAAGAAATCCATGAAATCTCAAATCACTTCATTTTATCCCCTATGCTTTGAGGAGTTGAAAAAAAAAGTACTGATTAAAAAATTACAAAATTTTGTCAATCATGGAAATCAAGCACTTTTGGACTTATATAACATCCTTCAGATCTTTGTTTTATTTGAATATTTCAGGCCAAGTCCCTTTAGTTGACATTATTAACTTTAATTCTACATTAAAGAGATTTAAACGGAACTTTTACATATTTGTGATCTCTTTTCTTCATCTTTTGTTAATGCTGTCCTAAGTGGTAACTGCCATGCCCTGAACATGTCTAGAAAACATAAGTGAAGGCAGACAAACATTATATGTCTTTTTAGTACACCTTTCCCAGAAATTTGAATTTCTTGAAAAGCTCTTGTGACTCCATATTTAGTCCCTAATTGGGCAATTGTTATCAGGAGATAAGAAGTATATTTTAATATTCTGAATAATGTTAGATTATGAAGAGATCAATTAAATATGTTTATAAAGTTCCCTGTAATGAATGTATCTAAAGGCACATTGGAATAGATGCCTAATGCTCTTTTGTAAATATCATGGTTCATCAAATTTTTTTTACTGTTGAAAATAATTTTAATCTTTCTTCATATAATTTTTTCAAAGATTTCCTAGGATTAAATAATATCTTAAAACAAATTATGAGATGTTTTGAGAGTTCTATGTGTTGAGTCAACATTCATTTCAGCCCCTTTCTTTTTTTTATCTTTTATTTTTTAATTGTTGTTCGAGTACAGTTGTCTCAATTTTCCTCCCACCATGACACCCTGCCCCACCCCTCCCTGCCTCCCGTCCCTGAACCTACGCCCTTTGGCTTTGTCCATGTGGTCTTTGTATATGTTCCATCAAGGAGCATATATAAAGGACATGTACCCTATTTTCTTCCATTATCCCTCTCCCTGCTCCTCTCTGGTTACTGTCAATTTGTTCTTAATTTCAGTGTCTCTGGTTATATTTGGCTTGCTTATTTGTTTTGTTGATTAGGTTCCTCTCACAGGTGAGATCATATGGTATTTGTCTTTCACTGCCTGGCTTATTTCACTTAGCATAATGCTCTCCAATTCCATCCATGCTGTTGCAAAGGGTAGGAACTCTTTCTTTCTTTCCACTGCATAGTATTCCATCATGTAAATGTACCAGAGTTTTTTGATCCACTCATTTACTGATGGGCACTTAGGTTGCTTTTTAGCATTTGGCAATTGTAAACTGTGTTTCTCTGAATATTGGGGTGCATAGGTTCTTTTGAATTGGTGTTTCAGGATTCTTAGGATACAAGCCCAGCAGTGGAGTTGTCCTTTTTAATAACATTTCATACAATGAAAATGCTAGTAAGATAAAAATAAATGAGTAAATTAAATAGATAAATAGAAAATAGCTAGGTAGATAATATTTTCAGATGGATTTCCATGCAACTACAGTTCTTCTAAACATGAATGATCACATGGTCTTATAAAGAAGAAGTGAACAATGAGTAGAAACAGATATACTTGGGGGTTTGGGCTCTTTTTGAAAGCATCAGGACAGATGCTTAAAGGGAAGATGCCTTGTGTTCAGCTCTAGTGGAAGTTCTAATACAGAATTTCTAGCACCCTAATGCCTAATGCTATGATGAGTAGCCCTGAAGTTTTTATTAGAAGAGACTTAATTATGACTGAGTATTTCCTAACTTTTATTGCTAGACTTCTTGGAAATTTTTCTAGCTCTGTAGTAAATTTCTACTTAAACGAGCCAGGGGAAGATACACAAAGCACAGCAGCTGATAATAGAAGAGGAAACTACTGTATTTTGGGGGCTATAAGATGTACCCACAAATTTGGGAGGAAAGGGGGTACATCTTATAGTCCAAATGTAGCTTACCTGGCTTGCTGGGGTGAATGGCCTATGTCATTTATGTTATTAAATATTTTACCACATTTTTTGCTTCAAAATTTTTTGCCTATTTTCCTCCTCTAAAACCTGGTGCATCTTATGGTCCAGTGCATGTTACAGTCTGAAAAATTCGGTATATCAATTAGAAACTACACTTGGATAAAAGGAGTCTCCAAATAGGTCTCTAGAAATGTGGGGGGTGGGCAGAGGAAGACCAGAATCTGGAAGTAGGAGGGGGTGAAATAAGAGAAAGTGAAGGCTGAAGAAAGCAGTGAGATGAGCATAAATTGTAGCGGCCCCAGAAATGTCACTGAAAACCTTCCAACTACTTAACAATCACTGAGGATGGAGTAAAAACAGGCTGGCTTTAAATCCAGGGTCACACGTTATTAGCATCCTGATACCAACTGGATCACTTCTGTTCTCCATTACTACCTAAGTATCAAATATCTAGGTACCTCACCCAGCTCACTACTATCCTGTCTCCATGTCCCAGGGCTTCCCAGAAATGCTTACTCTCGCTTGAACAACAGCAGCTCAAGGGTATCCAAATCTCCACCAGGGATAGTGTACCCCTTCAGTTTTATTTATATTTCTTCTCAAAACACAGATGTCTTTGAGACTAATCTATAGGTTATATCTCATCATGCTTTTTCCCCTTAGGGAAATAGTATCTATTGCCTATCACATCCTGCATTAGCATTGTCTGTTTCTTTAGCATGTCTTCCCCCTTTGCTCCAGCAATTACGAATATCTAAGCTTCTCAGGACTACCTTTTTATCTCCTCCTAAAACCCTCAGCATTCCCCCTGCAGAGACTCTCCACATTCATTCAAACTGTACTCTAGCACCTACTGCCTCATACATTTAAAAAATATATAATATAGCTAGATGGGTGTTTGTTTATTTATTTATTTTTACTGCTTTACATTCTGATGTATCATCTCCCCCAGTAGATTGTAAACTCCCTAAGGGCAGGAATAAAAACCAGTATTTTGACTTCCTTTGATATACTAACTTTATAAATATTGAGTAAAATACAGTAATAATAACAAAAATGGCCCCATCCACATGAGCACTAATCATAATGATTGGAAACAAATAGACCAGAGCCATATTAAATTTTAGGTAATTGTATTCCCAAAGAAATCTCAAATTTTTGTCTCAATGAAGTGTGACAATTCAATTTACAAAGAAAAATCTGGGCCTTTAAAGTTACAGCAGTAGGAAGTTGTGCACGGTGTATCGCCCCCAAGCTTTAGTGCTCATCTCAGATATGGCCAGGATGTGGGTAAGAAAAAAAATTCAAAGCTTGATTCTCAGAGGAAACGAAAAGAGAATAAGCTATTCAAGAGATTAATTAGGGCCTGTCAAATTGGTTAATCAAAGAACATATTCCACTGCCAGAGCCAGGCCTCAAGGCTATTCCTGTGAGGTGGCATTTGACTACTATGTATTTCTCATTCTTCTCTTCTCGAATTTTATAACCACACCCAGACATGATCTGCACAAATCTCTGTGCAACTCAGAGACTCTTTGGCCTTGAGGTCTATGAACAAATTCTTTGAGGCATGGAATTTTTTTTCCACTGAAGGGAAGTTATTTTTTATCCATAAATGGGGAAAAAAGGTTGATATTTGGTGGGCAAAAACACAGCTGGTTGACTGCCTAATATTCATTCTCCCTTTCTTGACAACAGAAGCCTGGGCATTGTGCACAGATAAAGACAAGGGAACAAGCTGAGATTTAAACAAATGTGTGAGGAGTCAAGTTTTTTTTCTCACTTCCCTGTGCATCTTCCTTTCTGATGCCTCGAATGAAAATATGATAGTGTGTCAGGAGTCCCCAAACCACTCTCAGACTTGTTTATTTGCCAGAGAGACTCACCAGATCCAGAAGTTTTTATTTTCATGGTTATAGTTTATTACAGCAACATGACACAACACAAAATCAGAAAAGGTGCATGGGGCAAAGTCTGCAGGAAACCAGTATCAAACTTCCAAAATTTTTGCTCCCAGTGGAGTTGCACAGGATGTGCTTAATTTCTCTATCAAATGTGTGAAAACATGTGTAAAGTATTTTTACTAGGGAAGCTCCCCTGTGCCTAAACCCAGGAGTCCAGGGTTTTAATGGGGATCAGTCATATAGACACACAATGCCTGCAGAACTTAGCACAGTCCCTCCAGATCCCCAAAGGAAAGCAGGTGTTCACTGCAAATACACCCGTTTACACAATTTATCTAGAAAAACCAATATAGCGTGCTTAAAAGACCTACACCTACAAAGCTCTCTAATGAGAGCATTCCAAGACCTCAATTCCTAGTAGTGGCCAAGGCAACCCAGTGTCGAAGATGGCCTACTGTGGGAAATGCGCAAGATTTGAAAAACTCAGGCCTGCTGAGTTAACTCTTTCCCATGCAGAAGGCGGACACACCAGCAGCCATCTTGTAATGCTGGGAGTGGAACTCAGGTTAACCAGATCTTTCTGGACTCTGGATCCTCTAACCTGTTCTAGCGCGCTGAACTCTTCACTTCGTGTGTGTGTGCACGTGTGTGTGTGAGAGAGAAAGACTTACCCTTATATACCAAAGCTTCTGTCAATACTTATCTCCATTATCATTGACTTAAACCAATTTTCATTTTTTTAACTGACACTAAAGTGAATGCTTATGGTACTTCATTTCCTCGGTGTAAAAATAAATATAAAGTACTTTTGAATAAGGTTGTATTAACTACTAGTAATCACTGAGTTGCAAATTACAGACATATTTGGATTTTCTAGAATGTATCTCATTAATGTAATTTCCGGGGCTTACCACCACTTGCTTTAAATTGTGAGAACAGAAGAAAAAGGTCAGAAGTTACTCTATTGGAAATCTTGAAAAGCTCAACTGTTCAATTTTGCATCATTAACCAGGGTTGGCTAATGTGTATGTCAGGTAAAAGGGAATAAAAAATGTTTATTTGATTCCCTTTCTTGCCCTTTCTTCCTCATGACATACCTCAGTCATTAGGTTCTGTCTTACGCAGAGAACTTCAGTGACAACAGTGGACTCCAAGGTAACTAGAAAATAAGGACTCCAATGGACCATCCATATTCTGCTCCTTTTTCTTTAGACCTTGCTCTCGGGGCAGGATTAGACTGAATATCAGCTCAAATGACATCAGAAATAAATGGAGACAAAAAAAGATTCATAAATTTAACATTTCCTGGATGAGCCATCTTGATAGGATACAGAGAGATTGCAAGATACCTTAAACAATTTTTCAACAGGAAGTTTATAAATAAATATATTAACTAAAATAAAATAGGCTGTTAAAACCTGATAACAATGATTCATAATATGCATCCATATAAATATTTTTATTTTAATAGTGCATATAATTTTAATTTCTACTCTTAAATATATTTTTAAAGGTTTATGGAGTTTTTCTTTCTAAAACAGGTTTCTGATTTTGATAATTTTTCTAATTCTCTCTAGCTCAAATATATTTTCTTGAACATAATCAAGTTTGATTTTATAGAAGTGACAATAAGATCTCCAGAAAATAATGAAAAAGTAAAAACAACACCCTTAAATTATCTACTAGTTGAGTAGTATGCATAAAGTACATATTCTATCAATTATCTTCTATTTTAAAACTCTGCTGTGATGAAGCAGAAAGAATACAATCTACAAGTCTCAGAAACATTTTATTATTGTACTTAAAATCTAAAACATAAAAACTTTTTGTGTCTAGTAGTGTAACGGTCCCCAACATATAAACTAATCTTAAATAAAGAAACAAATAAACAGAGGCTAGTACATAAAAAGTGCTAAATGAATAGTTTTAAATAAATGAAAGACCAGATGGTTGAGACATTTTTCTTATTGGTCTGTATTACAGGCAAGTACTTCCCAGCTAGTCGTTAACCCAGCGCTAATATGGGCAACCAGAATATAGTTTACTGAACTGCAGAAATGCACTCAGTTTTTCACATTGCTCTAAAGATTGTGGACATTGAAGTTTGAAAATTTTGAAAATAAAATCATGTCAATGACTCTCTGAATTAGTAGCAAATAATTATTTTGCCTTCTAAATGTTTTTTTTCTGAATTTTTATTCAACTCAAGATAAAGTTTCATTTCACTCATTTTTTTCTAAATAAATGTGCTTAGTTTAACTAAGCTCGAAAAGATGGTGAACCTTGCTTCGAACACATAAAATCTGTATTTGAAATGTCTCTGTTCAATAGTAATATTTAAAGAAAATTTTATGGAGAATGCATGCTGTAGGTTGTGGAGCATACAAAAATGAACGGGATAAAATTAAGTGCTGAATATTGCTGTTAGCCCTGAAATGGCCCAGTTTCTCAGGACATGCAAAGCTCAAACCGTAATGTCACAGCAATACACATTTGGTAAAGTATACTGCGGGTACTGCATTTAGAAAAGCTAATTTGTGTGACAGAAGTTGTGACGAACGGAGTTTGGCACAAAAATCAATACATTCATGAAATAGGCACTGCTACTAGCAATGGAAATGAAGAATCGGGTGAATTTAGCCCAATTTTAGTGCATTATTGGCTAAAAGAAAAATGTGTCGGAAAATAAAAAAATAGGTATGCTATACCTTAGATAGTTTTAGTCGTTCTCAAAAATAACAATTAAAATAAGTTTCTGATCCTTATTTTTGTATGTGAGGTATGACACCTGCGTGGATCTACAAATGGGCTTCTTTTTACATAACAGGAACAGGATTGGGCCATAATGTGCATAATGATGGCCCCGCACGTACATCACTCTTTATCATATAAACCCAGCAGGAGCTCCGCCCCATGGGACTGGCTGTATTTTCATATCAATGAACTAAATAAACAAGCAAAATATAACCAAAGACACCGAAATTGAGAACAGGCTGACAGTGACCAGAGCGGAGAGGGGAGGGAATTTCAGGGGGAAAGGGGAAGGGTTTGCAGGAACAAGTATAAAGGACACGTGGATATTAACCAGGCAGAGGGGGGTAAAGGGGAGGGAGATGAGGAGGGGCGGAGGAATGGTCTGGGATGGGGATAAAAGGCAGAAAACTGTGCTTGAACAAAAATTAAAATAAAAGAAATCATAAGAAAACTGAGGCACAAAATGATTAACCTATTTGGCATAGAACTAAGGGAATATCTGTGGCAGATATCAAATTATGATTATTACTTGCTGGAAGTAGGATTCCAGACCAATCAGTCTTTAATCCCCTGAATTTTTATTTCTTGGGTCATGTCACCATGGATATAATTGTTGATGTACATTGGCTAAGGGCTTTTCTGTCAGGATAATTCTCCCAACTACTCAGAGAGCTGTAGCTGTGAAAAACTATTTTCAATTCCAAGAATAGCATTTCAAGGGCTTGGGGACATAAACATGTGTATACAAATATATACATGTGCAGTTAACTGTGTGAAAGAGAAGCTCACATATAAACCTAGACCAGTAGCCTTTTTGTGTGTGTGGATATGAACCACCATGATCTTGCACACGATCATCTTTGAAACTGGAACATCTAATTAACCATAGACATGACTGCTGTATGTTTTGAATTGTCAAGAGCAGTCTTAATGTAACATAATTACATTCTTTTAAAGAGGTAGTTCACTGTATATATAAATGTATGTGTTTCATTAAACTTTAAATGCCTTTTAGAGATTTTCCATTTGTATTAATACATAAATAGGAAAATATATTTGACAAACAAGATGTCTAAATTTTAAGTTTACTATAAATGTAGATAATTGAAGCCAGAGAAATTATATATTGCATTTTCCAAACTCCCAAATACATTTAAATTGCTTTAGGTAAGATCAGGACACCTTCAGAAAGAAAATATAGGTGCATATAAGGCAATTTAAAAGGGGCATGGGTGGATGGGAGAAACGATTGTCTTTATGATAGTTTTCAAGGATATTGTATAATAGTTTTATTTATCAGCTGCTGTCTCTTAAAGTATGATATGATGTCAGAAATCATGGTTCCCCTGGATTTCAGGATCAGGATATTCACTTCAATGTTACCAAAGATTGTTCTGTCCTGCATTTGAAAAGCAGTTCGGGGACGTTGTCTTTCTTATTACTGGAAATAAATTAAAATTCTGAAAAATACCATATGTTTATAGAATTTACATATGTACATGATTTTCCCAAGGAATACCTATACATAAATGATTATGAATAAATATAATCAAGAATATATACATTTATATATTTGCAATTAGAACATATATGAACTTTTATTTCTAGTTTGCATGTAGTATACAGTAATTACAGTTTAAAGTTTTTATCTTATGCCCTGGCTGGTGTGGCTCAGTGGATTGAGCATGGGCCTGTGAACCAAAAAGTCACCGGTTTGATTCCCAGTCAAGGAACATGCCTGGGTTGCAGGCCAGTTTTCCAGTAAGGGGTGCATGACAGGCAACCACACATTGATGTTTCTTTCCTCTCTCTCTAAAAATAAATAAACAAAATATTACAAAAACAAAAAATAAAGCTTTTATCTTAGGTGCATGTAAAAAAATACAAAGATGATGCTGTTAATATATGATAGTTGAGCTGACTTAATCATATGGAGAGAGAAAGAAATAAGATCTTGATAAGAAATGCTCTGTTTTTTTTTAACAATGACTTGCTCTGTTTAATTTCTAACAAGTTCTTCATCTAACCATCAGTAAATTTGAAGTCTTAACTGTTTTAAGATTCAGGAACAGATGTAGTATGCTAATTTCAAACTTGCTTATTTTGTGATTTATCAGTTTAAGGTTGAATTATTTATTTATCTACTCAAATTTAATTAAAGGAAGTGCTTTATTTTTCACTTGGTCAATTACAGCTCCTTATTCCCCTGTTCCTATCAGGCAGTGTTTACTACCATGTGAGTTAACCTTGACAGGGCTTTGTGAAAAGCAATTTCAACATCAGCCTTTGACCCAGTTATACCCATCCTCTGCTCCAACAAAGGCGTCTCCCTATCTCACTCAGTTTTACTAATAAGAAGAAAACGTGGTCAAAATCGACACAAAGTCAGGCTGATCAGAGGTCCATTGCTTATACCCTCCAATTCTCCATCTTCTTTTCTTTTGTGTTTCCTTCACCTCCTTTTCTCCTTCCCTTCAGTGATCCCCTTGAGGCCCACAGAGACTCCAAGAAGCTGGAAATAGAAGCCATATTAATAAGTGATAAGGTGGCTTGGGCAGAAGTAGAACAGATGTTCAAGTAGGGCACAAAATTAAAGAGTCTGTTGTTCATAGCGACATCTGCAGCCCTGCCCCGTTCCACAGGCTTGGGCTGTGAAGCACTGCCTCTGGAGCTCTGACTCCTCTTCAAAGGGCATAGTGTTTCTTGGAATCAAATTTCACCTCTGTAAGTGCACACAATTTTATATTTCCTTGCAATTTTACTATCCTTGTGTGTAGTAAAAACCTACTTGTGCCTCACCCATCCCCCCCTCCGCCCCCCCTCCCCGCCGTCTCTCTGGTTTGCAATCCCTCTTATCTTTCCCTCTTTCAGATTTGGCAGCAACCATCCTCCTTAACCAATATAAATTATAATCACCCCACAAATTCTGAAATTCATGAGTATTGGATCTATATAAAATTGCATGACTTTGTACTTGCTAATACTTTGCTTTATTTTACTTTGGCAGATGACAACATTAAGTTTTGTTAAAGTATTTTACAATTATAAAAAGCAACCATTAGTGTTGAGAAAACGAATAGTTTTATAATCCTGTTTCTTTTAGAAAATAATGAACATACGAAATTATGATTAAGAGAATATTTGAATTTTAGTACAATTTACTGGACTTTATATCTTCACATTTAAATTTTTTGCTCTAGATTATATTTAGATAGTGTCTTGAATATGGAATCAAGAAACCTGGTGTCATTTTGTGATCAAATATTTCCAGTTTTCCCACTCTTTGACACATACTTACATTGTACTCTTTTGACAATGAATTTGGTAAAAGACTTGCTTCTATACATGAGTCAATTTGCCAAGTTGCCTTTTACTGATGGCTTTGAAAGTTCCTTTCAGCCTTGCTCTTCATATCAACACAGTGAGGAGTCAAGTCCCCTAATAACCTGCATTGGTCATGTGTGAGAGAAATAAGTTTTCATAGGATAAAATGACCGATAATGTTTGAAGGCTAAAATAAGTATCTGAGATATAAATACTTAATTCCTATTAGACATGAATTATATTTTCTCATTTACAATCTAAAGCATATGTTTTATTTTAAAGTAAGAGGAGACTTTAGATATAAATTATAGGTTGTAAATACTTTTTATGTATATATATAAAATATATATCTATATTTAATTGAGATATAATTGACAGTCTTTTGTCAAATTCTTATAATTTTTCAGTGTACCAATCTTTCACTTCCTTGGTTTAATTTATTCCTAAATATTTTATTGTTTTTGATGCATCTATAAATGGGATTTTTTCCTAATTTCTTTTTCAGATAGTTTGTATAAGCATACAAAAATGCAACTAATTTTTGTGTGTTAATTTTGTACCCTGCAAACTTATTAAATTCATTGGACCGTTTTTGATGGAGTCTTTAGTATTTTCTATATAAATAATTATGTCACCCTCAAACAGAAAAATTTACTTTTTCCTTTCTAATTTGGATACGTATTTCTTCCTTATTTCCTTCCTCCCTCCCTCCCACCCTCCCTTCCTCCTTTCCTTTCTCTCTCTCTGCCTAATTGTTCTGGCTAACATTTCTAGTATTTATTGAATACAAATGGAAAGAGTGAAAATTCTTGTCTTGTTCTTGACCTTAGAGGATAAGATTGGCTTTTTAGCCTTGGATGTGGTGTTAGTGGTGGGTTTATTATATGTGAGCTTTATTATGTTGAAGGACATTACTACTAGTTTGTTAAGAATTTTAACATGAAAGAATGT
>PVKM010038757.1:0-14005 GCA_004027735.1 Carollia perspicillata | reverse complement strand
CAGGACATAAGAATGTAACAAAGGACTAAAATATGAGCAGAAAGAACTTAGGAAAGGAGTGGAATAGAAAGTAAACCCATCATAGAAATGAAAACTACACTGGCAGAATCACACAGGGAAAAATACTGCAAGGAACATGGGGCATAATACTGAGAACAGCAAGCAAAATGGAATGGGAATAAAGAGTTGAAGAGGACGACACAAAATTGTTACTATGGGACCACACATATACAGTTGGCCCCCTGGGCCACATGGGGGCTGGGGGCACCGATCCCTACCCCACGCAGCTGAAAATCTACATATAAAATTTGACTCTCCAAAAACCTGACTACATAGTTATCCCTGGGTATCGGAGGAGGATTGATTCAAGAGCCCCCATGGATAAAAAATCTGCGGATGCTCAAGTCCCCTGTATGAAATGGTGTAGACAAATGCATTCTGTCAGCCGTCTGCATCTGTGAACTCCCAACTGCAGACTGAAACCAGTGCAGGTATTTATTTTTTTATTTATGTATGAGTGGACCTGGACGGTTCAAACCCACGTTATTCAATGGTCAACTGCACATAAATGGTTCCCTTCAAGGTGAGAATCAAAATAATAAATCATAACAAATATTTTAATATGTGATCCAAAAAACTTTTCAGAAAAGTGTTTAAAAAGATAAATATAGAGGCAGAAAAAGTACAAAATGTCGCAGGGAAAAATAGATGTAGAATAACTAATTTTACTATAGAATAATAACTATATAGAATAATAGAATTGCTATACTTCAAAGGTAGTGAAATTGCACTTCAAATGTACAAGTATAAAGATCAAGTCACTTACAAATGGTGAAACATCAGGTCAGTCTCTAAAAGTTGGACAGAAACTATAGAATAGAGTAAAATAACGCCTACAATGTTCTCAAAGATAGTGTGACTCAGTAATTTATACCCATCCAAATTCTTTTGCAAGAGTAAAAGCAACAAGCTTTAAACATTCAAGAACTCAATATGTAATGCCTGTGAGTTCCTCTTGAGGAAACCGCCCGAGAGTAAATTTCTGCCGCCCAAGAAATAAACGGAAACACAGTGGCACAAAAAAACTGATGATGAACGTGAATTCCCTTTAACCCTAGAGCTAAGACTAAGCAGTTACAGAGATTATAATTAAGAACAAATGTAAAAGTCATCAATCCTGATAGGATTCTTTCACTTGCTTGCTCTCTGTCTGGATTAGAAGTAGAAGCATGCCTTCCAACTGAAAATCCTTAAATGTACTCATACAGAGTTTAGGTAGGAAGCTCTCACCAAAAACTAAATGATTTGTTGGTGTGTCCTGGGGCACGTTTTCACACACGGAGCGTGGTGACTGGCGTGCAGGAGGTTGAGGCAACCCCATATAAATGAATTCCCTAGAGCACAAGTAGCTTAGGCACCCCACACTCTGATATGAATCCTCTCCAGGGCTTAAGAATAAACAAATTGCCATTTACTAAGTCCCAACATTGAGTGGATCACTAGTTGCATAAAACACACTTAACATGGTTAAATACAATGGAATCTTTTATTAAAGACACATGATTTTAAACATCAAGTATTGGAGCTTTTTAAAGTAATGTTTATATAAAGGTCACGAGGATAAATACTTGCTGACTCTGGACAAGTTAAGAATTTTCTTGGCTTTTAAAATCAGTTCACTCTCAACACTTTTTTAATGTAAAAAGTTTCTATTTATTTAGCCATTGCAGTTTGAATTCTGATTAAATATGTGTGTTATAATAATGACATATTTATCAAGCATTGCTATATGCTATGTGTTATTCTAGGTGCTTTATATATGTGTGTATTATCTCAATTAATGCTCTGCATTTCTTTGTGACATAGGGACTATTACTGAGCACATTTCTCAGATGAGGGAAACAAAGTATGTGCCACAAAAAAAGGATGGTATAAAGTAATAACTATTACTCTCTAAAAAGAAAAACCTAGATTCACATTTCACCTGTCATTTGGTGATATATTGAAGAAATTATTTAAACGGAGGTTTCAGTTGTTTTAATCATAAAATGATAATGATAAAATAATAATAATAGTCATATTTATCTTATAATGTTGCTTCAAGGATCAACTTATGGAATGTACATAAAAAGGCTTTATAAAGTATACCAATTTATCAATAATAATGATAGTAGTAAAAATTTTCCATTTGGTCATCACATATATAATTAGTAATATTATACATGGCTTTTATATCTTTAAACTCAACAGGATTACACTATTTTTCTGTAGAACTAAAAATCATTAGTTACTTCTTACAAATGGATCTAACAATCTCTGAATTTTCCTTGGGAGGAGAGTTCAGATTAGTCTCTCAGGGGACCTTCATTTCAAAAATATTAAGGACCACTGATAGTGGAACAAATTTCCCAACCAGAGTTTGGAGGCTGTTTCTAAATAACGGAGACAGGAATTTCAAAAGCATTTGCGGACAATTCTGATTCGTGTTGCCTCCATTATCTGCTGGTCCTTGAACTTTCTCTTTCTCCTAAAATAACTTCATGATCCTAAGAACAAAGCCAAGCACAAATGATTCAGACCAGTTAATTAGAAACTGTTTCTCATGGTTACAAGTTGAGTACAAAATATTCTAGCAGTCAAGATAGAGCTTTTCAAATATTCTACGTATTTATAATTTATAAAAGATTTGTGAGTTTTCTTCATTGTTTTTAATAGTAATTTATTTTGCTTTTCTGCTAGAATACCATTCTCAAAAATGAAGGCATGCCCCAGATACATTTTGAATATTTCATCTTTCAGTCCTCTTTTCTACTTATTCTATTGCTTTCTTTAACTGTCATTAAAGAGAAAATCATGCTTTTCCAGAGGGAGCAACGTCAGCATATGAGGTTTCCAAAAGTATTACTAACACGGAGTGGATTTATTGAACAGGGTCGGGATGGGGGGGAACTGGGGGTGGCAATTCTAGCATTGCCTCTCAAGCCTACGAAGACTTAGAAATAACATGAAGTAGAAGAGTGAGACTCAAGCTTCTTTGTTCTGGGAAACTAAGCCTCGTACCTCTAATTTAATAGCAGTTTCACTTCATTACACTTCACCTCTGCAATGTCATGATTTGAAATCCAGGTTATACAGCTTGGATCTAGGCTTTTCTTTCCTTCCTACTCTGGGGTATCTTATGTGGGCCTAAAATCCCTAAGCAAACACCCTTCAGGTGGCAGACTGTCGGGACTAGTTTCCAAAACCTTGAATTCCTTTTCCAGTCTCATGCTTTGTATTTGGAAGTGAAACCCATTTGTTTTAGCTCATTCATTTGTTTTCCTTGGCCTAAGGCAGCTTAAGTGTCATTAAGTGTTCCTGTGATGTCTGAACCTGAAGGAGGAAGAAAGGTACAAGACACATTACAAGCAGAGAGGGAACAGTATTGTCACAGAATTACCGTCATCGTTCACATCGTGCTCAATATTTTCCTCTTTGCTTTTCACCATTTACTTTCACATCCTGTTAAGACATACTCAATTCCACCTTCACTAATTAAATCTTAAATAAAAAATTAATATTAACATGTCTGTCAAAGCAAAACTGTTAACTTCATTTACTGTCAGGGAAAACTTCCTGGCCTTTTTTTTTTTATTATTACAGGTAGCAATTGTCTGAGTACTAGAACACAAAAACTCCTAATTCTAGAAAGGTAAATCATTTAAAAATCGAAATACAAAAGTTTCAGTAGATGGATTGTATTCATATCTCTAAGTCTTCACCTCCTCCATCATTCACACTCTGCCATATGACTTTACATGTCGTCCCTCAAAAAAAAAGTGGAATGTGTTTTCTTACCCTTTGATTTTGAATTCTGCTTTGTGACTTGCTTTCCTTGGTGAAATGTTAGCAGTTACGGTACATTCATGAATTCAAAAGAGGGGGAAAAAAAGCATTCAAGTGTCTGCCATTGCTCCTGTGCTTCTACCAGCTGTGAACACTGCCAGGCTAGCCTGCTGGGGGTTGAAAAACACATGGCCCAGTCATTCTAGCTGAGTCATTCTGGCGGAGGCCATCTTGCATCAGCCAGCACCGGAACATCCTGAACGTGGGAGCGCGCCAGCTTGGATCGGCGAGCCGCCTCGTTGCTCCAGCCGACTACAGGTGCACGGGCACACCCGGCCAAGACGATCTGCGTGTGAGATAAATAAATGTGCACCGTTTTATGCCTCTAAGGTAGTGATTTTCAAACTCTTTCATCTCATGGCATATGTAAACTAAGCACCAAAATTCTGTGGCACACCAAAACATATGTATTTTATGCCTGTCTGAGAAAAAAATAGCTATAATTTTGATTCATTCTCACCAGATGGCTATTGTTGTGTTGTCTGCTGTCATTTTTTTATTTGACAATCTAAGGGAAAAGAGGTCAGTTCCCCTGACTAAACAAACAATCAGGAGTTGCATGTTTTAAAATTTCCTGTGACTTACAGGTTGAAAATCGCTGCTTTAAGGTGTCCTGATTGTTAAGCAACACTATTGTGCCAACAGATAGCTGATACACATACATGTGTATATACACGCTATATACACATATGTAAACACACACGGGCATTATAACATAAATACTTAGAAATGTATTAAAGGGTAAAACATGTTCTTAAAAAGTTATATGCAACACACACACATATGTGAATAAATTATATGATAGATTTAGAAACATTAAGATTATGGTCACAGAAATAAATCACTTTTCCCAAGCTACTTTACCCAAAACCTTCTTGCCTAAAAGGAGTTTATGCATTATTCACACCCCCTTTCAATGTGTTTGTACATTTGAATAATTTATTATTTACTTTTGACATTTTTAGCAAAATTTAGTTATTTTGATTATTTAATTCCCAGGATGTTTTTATCTTAATTTTGTACACCTAATAAATATTAGATGTGTGATAACTTGGGAATGATGAAAATGTTTTGTTTTTTTGCAGGTTTTAAATGCAATAATAGATTGCCCTATGAACTGGGTTGTATTTCTTAAAGCAGTGTTCCTTCATAAAATAAACATATCGAAACATTTTAATCTCATATGACAGGTTGTGAACCTGAAACACCTTTAATCTTTCAGAAATAATTAGCCTTTTATATGTTCAAAACAGATCTAATGGGACAAATATTTTTAAATATGTTAACTGCATTGAAGGTGAACTGAAACTTATTTCTCCTTATCTCGCCCTGTTGCCATCCATGTCAATGATACAATTTGGGAACTAGAAAGAATTAATTATGGGCACGATATAACTTGTGTTCTGTTACTGCTAGGACAGCCGAAAATGTTACTCACCACAGAAAGCAGACAAAACGGAGCCTTAACAAAGCTAAGGTGATTCTATCACAGTCACACACACTCAGACATACACCCACAGACTTAGTGTATATCCATCCCTAGGAAGAACACAAGTTTCCCATGTAAACTTAATGAGGGAATACATAAATTCATCTTTGTTCAGCAAGGTATGTTATTGTAGTTCAGATGCCTGAGAAGGAAGCCAACCAATGCCATGGTCAAAGCCCTCCAATCTTTCTTCCCTTGCTGCCGCTGTCCACGGGGCCAGATGGTTTCCACAATAAAAATGCTCCTTTTGCATTGTAGAACACTACACAGATGTAACCTTTTCAACTTGCTTTGGGATCATGGCGTATGAAATTTAACTCTAAGGCACGTCAATTTTTGCTTATCCTGAAGGAATGCTGCTGCACTGAAACAACAGCAGAAGCATGAGTAAGTGTCAGAAAAGCAACTCCAGTTAGGTCATGTTCACGTGGTGGGATGAGCTGATGCACTCTCATCATCCGGTTTAAAATATGAAAGATGCACTAAACGGCAGAAGTGTCCAGGATTACAAAAACAAGACTTAGAGAGGAGGGTGTCGAGAAGGAGGAGTGGGGAATTCCATTAGTTGCAGTATTGGTAGAGTTAGACCGAAAAACACAATGGAGCCACGAGGCAGGAAGTTATCTGAGACCACAACAAAGAGTGCTAACATTCCATTGCAGTACATCAGGCACTGCTGCCAATTTAAGGGGCTTGTCTCGTGGAATTCCTTATATAATTCCGGAATGTAATTTGGTTATTTGCCCACTGAAGTAGACAGTGCCCTCTGATGGACACTTGCTTCAAAACACTCCTCACTGTCACCACCAGTGGGTTCTGCAGTTCACACAGCAAGTTCCCTGGGCACGCATTGCAAATGCTGGCAAGCCCCACCTCAAGAGACCAGCCAGCTGACAGCCAGCCAACACCGAGTAGTTATTGTCAGAAGAAATTTTTATCAAAATCATGCATGCACAGCGAAATGGCCAGGACCAGGCTGAAGGTTTTGTTCTCTCAGTTTTGATACTGAATGTGCATTCTAGAAAGGCAACTGGTCCAGAGACTTCCAAAAGAAAATCACCACTAGTAGATAAAGAAGTCCTATTGATGGATGCCTAGCATAGTGAGAGTCAACAATATTGTATTATAACCCTCAAAGTTGCTAAGAGAATAGATCTTAATGGTTCTCGTAGCAAAAGAGAAATGATCCTGTGCCCTGATGGTAGTGTGTGCTAATGCTATGATGATGACCACACTGCAACGTATAAATGCATCAAATCAGCATGGTGTTCACATTAAACTTCCACAGTGTTCTATGTCAATTACATCTCAATTTAAAAAAAGAAAGATAACCGAAAGAATAGTAAGACAGAGATATAGTGAACATTTTTTTCTATCATGAAAGCAAGTGAAAAAAGACTTTTAAATGTACTTTGAACAAGACTGTAATCATATGTTACCTCTATCCTCAGTGATTAAGAGTGACTAACACTCTATAAGCTGTGAGTAACAGAAAGATTGTAAAATAAAAATAATTCCAAATAAAATAAAACACTATATAATGTTCAGCACATAAATTACAGAGTTTAAATGTAAATCTATAGGTAGGCAGTTTATTAATATAAAAGTCAAGCTACTTCTTATCTCCACTGGATAAACATTAAACAAACATTTAAAGAATGTCTGTTAGAAATGGCAGTAGGTCATTTGTCTGTGCAGTGAAATGGCAGGTTCTAGGCAGACTGTGTGATCCGTGCCTAAGCTTGTCCATACCTTTGAACTAGGACTGCAGCTACGGCTGAAAACAAGGTGTTCATATTTAAACTCAGTGAACCACTAAGACCTTGTCTTCATTTCAGAGTGTGTCTAGCTCAAGGATCCAGTGGTTGTTCTAGTCACAGATGCAACAGAGCACCTTCTTTCCTACGTGGAAAGTGTATTTTAAACTTGTCATTCAAAGCCGGCAAGCCCTTGGGCACATAATGATGCAGGTGTTCGCACATTTCATCTTGAGATACGGAGTCATTTCAAAAAACCAGATACACAAAGGCAGAAGACAAGGAGCCTTGGGAGCTCTCCCAGACAATGGGTATATGGATGGAGAAGTTATATAAACGCAAAAACAAAGACAGCAAGACAAAGAAGGGAAATGCAATCTAGGCACCAGAACTAGACAAAGGTCTGCCGTGCACAGCAGCAGCCACTCCCGAATCTAAATCAACGAAGAGAGCCCTCAAGGGGCCAGGGGAAGGGCCAGGGTGCTACCGGCATCATACATGTTAGCAAAAATCATCCAATAAAATAAGCCTCGATGATGGCTCATTGTTTATCTATTAGAGGTAGTTTTTTAATAGCCCAAGGGAAAAGGAAATTAGACAATGAAGAGGAAAGATACTTCTGAAAGGATTTATTATATTAAGTTTTAAAAATTATTTTCAACTCCCAAGGAAATCAGTATTGTTTTTGTTTTGTACAGTGAAGAGTCACTTGGATTTATTCACATAGTTACCATTTTGCTGCTTTTTTGCTCCTTTCTGCATTTCCCTGTTTCTACCTGGAATCATTTCCCTTGTGCTTGAAGAATTCCCTTTTGTATTCCTGGTAGTGCTGGCCTCCCAGGGAAAGCTGAGAAAAGAAAAGATTGGGAAATACAGAAAATGCTCAGGGAAACGCTCAGAATTTTTGCCCACAAATATTTTTGTTTCACTCTACCTTTAAAGAAATTTTTCTCCAAATAAAGAATTTTAGATTGGGAGCTACTTTCTATTTTTTTAAGATTTTATTTATTTATTTTTAGAGAGAGAGGAAGGGAGGGAGAAAGAGAGGGAGAGAAACATCAATACATGAGTGCCTCTTACACACCTCCCAAGTAGGGACCTGGCCTGCAACCTAGGTATGTGCCCTCACTGGGAATCGAACCAGAGACCCTTTGTTTCATTGGCCGGTACTCAATGCACTGAGCCGCACCAGCCAGGGTAGCAGTTACTTTCAATATTTGAAAGATGTCATTCCATTGCCTGACTTGCATTGATTCTTCTTGAGAAGTCAGCCATTCGTTTTATTGTTGATCTTAGAAAGGTTAATCTTTTCTTTCCCCTCAGGCTTCTCTGTTCTTTATATTTCTTCCCCTATCTTTGTTTGAAATAGTTTTACTCTGAAGCAGTGGCATGATGTTTTGCTTGTTCCAGTTTTTCTATGCTTGGGTTCACCGCTCTTTGTGACTCTTTGGCTCGACTACTCTCATTACTTTTGAAACATTCTTGGTCATTTCATCTTCGAATATTGCTTCTGCTCCAATCACCCCTTTTCCTTCTGTTTTAAAAATCACACACAAGAACGTTTGCATGTGCCCATGTATCCTTTATGATCTTTCTGTATTTCCCAATCTTTTCCTTTCTCAGCTTCAGTCTTTCGTATCTTTCTTGACGAGTATCTGCCCCCGCCACCCAGATGGGTCAGTCTGCTGTTAAACACATCTATTGAGTTTTTATTTTAAATTACATGTTTAGTTCTACAATTTCGTCTTATAGATTTCAGATCTCTGGTTAAATTGCCCATCTCACCCTCTATTATCTTGAACATATTAATTACCATAAATGTAAAGTCTTAGCTTGCTATTGCAGCAGCCTGCTTCACTCACAGGGTGAATTCTATCATCTGTCTTTTTCCATGGGACATGTTTCTTGGTACACCTGGTCATTTTCTTATGAAATCTAGTTCTTCTGCATGAAGAGTTTGAGGGGCTTTGCATGATGTCTACCTCCAGGGACCACGCCTCTCATTTTCTGGCAGCCGGCCAGGGTGCTGGCAGATCGCCTCCATCTAGGTGACCTGAGGCTGTGTTTCAGACACTGGAAGGTTTGAATTCTTTCTTCTAGAGTTTTGAGTAAGCACCTCTCCCAGCAGAGGTTCCTTGCTAACAGTCTGGACTCTTTCACCAAAGCCTCTCCATCTGGAATATTCTGAACTTTAATTTTTGTTTCCCCAACGAAAGCAGTGGACTGCTAAAATCTGTGCTTGATTTTTACTTTTTGCTTAGCTTCCTGACTCTTGGCCTGTGTAACTTGCACAGCAATAAATGCCTGGAGGGGCAATGGCCCGCTGCTCTTTTACCACTCCCAGAACACTTGCTCTTTTACCACTCCCAGAACACTTCCCTGGGCCTCACTTATCTTCAGGATCTCGGGCCCTGAGGTCCGGCTGCCCTCCGAGGTCTGTACTTCTATTTTGGGCCCTAACCCCTAAGAGATTGCTGAAAGTACTGCTGGCCTTGCCCCTCAGCATTTACCCTCAGATTCTTGTTGTGCCATGCTCAGAAATTGGCACCTGCCCCAAAAGCATCACAGTGCGCAGATAAATGGTGGACTCAGGCCAATGAGCTTTTCATCTCCGAGGGTCTCAGGCCAAGTCCTGGCTTCTGAGAAGCTCTACAACACCTTCAAACAGGTGTGTGTGGGTATGTGTGTGTGCATGGTACCACATTTCTGGTTCTTTTCAAGGGAGCTTTCTTTTGCTTTAAGTTCCTTCATTGAAGGCTGCAGTTCCAAATTACACGTGGGAGGTACTTATAACACAAATCAAAAGTGAAGGAGAAAACTGATGGCAACCCAAAGGCTGTGTAAAGGAAGGACAGGTGTCAAATCTCCCGTCCAGTGGTGATGGCTATGATTTTTGATGCTGCCACATGGTGTCACACCACCTATTTGATTGATGAGTTGATTCCAGCAACTAGTCGGGTACGTCTGATTTAGATATTCATCTGCCGGAACACACAGCTCGAACAGGAAGATCTCTTACACTCCCTTCCAACGTGTACTGTGTTCCCTAACTGATGGTAATTTGATGGATTTCGGTAGCTGATTCACATGCCATATGCTAACAATCTAAAATCCTTATGGATCCAACCATGTAGCAGGAAAGTCAAAAGGAAAATCCCAGTTGCCCTCTTGACTCTTATGTTTCCTTCACACAAAAGGAAGTTGTTTCTAAGTTACCTGTCATGAGGGTTTTTACTTGTTTATTGTTTTCATGAAAGCAGCTTGTATTTTCAAATAAGTGAGCACAGAGGAGCACATTTTAAAATGACAAGACTGATTCCACTTCAGAGTTTTGTGTTGGAACTGTAGCATTTCTCCTCAAACATCTATCACATAATCCAGGTTCATAATTGTTTCAAGCATTCAGTACTTTGGAAACAAATTTCACTGAGTACTCTCTTACGCTTTGGTGACTGAAAGCCAAAAATCACCTAGTAAATGGAATGATTAATGGAACTCTAAACATGAACATGATATTCTATTTGTAAAAATATGAAATTTCTCTTAAGTTTTATCATTGCTCAGGGGCCTGTCACCTACTGAACCGTTAGCAGTTCCTGACTTTTCCTTAGGCTGTGGCTGTCGCTGGCACCGGCATTTCTCTGGGACATGTTCGTGTTTTCTTTATACCGTAAATTGTTGGCTTTTCCTATAATTTTCTTGTAATGTTTCAAGAAGTAGAAAGATCCTTTCCAAGTAAGTCTTAACAGTAGATACAAATCGGGTCTTGGTGTTTTAAATTTGATTAAGACGTCTTCCCTTCTCCTTCTTTTGTAAAAGTCCAGGCTGTCCTTTCCCTTTGCCAGGTAATAGAATAACACTTCCTATGCAACTGCTTCTCTCAACTCCCCCCAAATCCTCTCCTGCTTCAGCTTCATTTTCCAACAAAGAGAAAGTGTTTCCTTATTAACTTTCCCTTATACTCACTTGGTATCTATACAGCATTCAAATACCATCTGATCTCACCTTTAACTGGAACATAGTCAACAAAGGAAAAAAGCAAGCAAAATAGAACCAGAGACATTAAAATTAAGAATAATCTGACAGTAACCAGAGGGGAGGTGGGAGGGGAGAATGGGTGGAAGGGTTTTCACGAACAACCATAAAAGACACACGGACAAAACCGAGGGGGGCGGTGGGTAGAAGCAGGGGAGGGCGGTGCGTTTGGCTGGGGTGGGGGAGTGGTGGGAGGTGAATGCAGACAACTGTGCCTGAATAACAATAAAACATTTCTTATAAAATCTCTAATTTGTGACTAAGCATATAAAATTATTAGGTCAAAAGTTTATTGTACCCACTATATACCTATTAGAATGGCCAAAATCCAGACCACTGACCACTTCAAATGCCAGTTTGAGTGTGGAACATCGGAAACTCTTATTCATTGCTGGTGAAAATGCACAATGATACAGCAACTTTAGAAGACAGTTTGGCAGTTTCTTACAAAATCAAACACACTCTTATCATATGATTCAGCAATTACACTCCTTTGTATTTAGAGTTGTTCCAAAAAAGTTGAAAGCTTCAGTCGACATAAAATCCTGTTCACAGATATTTATAGCAGCTTTAGTCACAATTACTAGAACTTGGAAGCCATGAAGATGTCCTTCGGTAGGTAAATGGATAAATAAACTGGTACATCCAGACAATGGGATATTGTTCAGCACTAGAAAGAAATGAGCTATATAAAGACAGGGAGAAATCTTGAAACGCATGTTACTAAGTGAAAGAAGACTCATAGTCGCCTATAATTTCAACTATATGACATTATGGGAAAGGCAAAATCCTAGAGACAATAAAAAGATCAGTGGTCGGCAGGGGTGCTGGGGGCTGCGGGACATGAATCCGTGGAGCGAATAAGACTTTTCAGGCAGTGAAAATACTTTGGATGATATCATAACGATGGATACATGCCATCATACACTTATCTGAGCCTATTGTATATAGAAAACCAAGAGAGAACACTAAGATGAGCTATGAATGTGGAGTGATGATGTGTTAATGCATCTTTACCCTTGGTTTAAAAGTACCATTCTAGTGTGATATGTAATGGGGGGTATATGGGAAATCCCTGTACTTCTCTTTCAATTTTGTTGTAAACCTAAAACTGCTCTTAAAAAGTATTTTTTAAAAAGTATATTGTACTAGCCTTCTAACTGGTACATTACTGAGTTTGCATACTTCTAATCTTGCCTTGTGCCATGCCAATTAATATTTTTAAAACAGTATTTTTTTTATTTCCAGCACTATGGTAGTTATAAATTATATAAATTATATATGTGTATATGTAATTTTTGTGTGTATATATATACACATATATATACATACACAAGACACCTAGAAATGTGAATAGTGAATAATCTTACAATAAATAGTTGAGATCTTAGGAATGTGATGGAAGACCCTCAGAACCCTAAAATGAAGAGCTGACTGCAAGCCAGAGTGACACGCAGGGAGCTGATGTCGCAGGTCTTTGGGAGCTCAGTAAGTCATGCCAATGAATTTGAGCTTTTAAGCCTTTGCCAGAGCTAAAAACAAGGCAAAAGGGTCCATCCAAGAGAGAGAGAGTTAATAAGCAGATTCCAAATAAAGCTGAGACCCTGCTGTCCCTCACAGGGCATGCCCTCAGTAAAAGGAGAGATGGGAGAAAATCCAGTCACCGTTAGAGGGAGACAACAGGGAGCTTGCCCAGCAAGAGTGGAGGAGGAAGCCTGTCCGAACACCCAGTAACCTCAGTGCTGCACTTCATGCAGTCCTGAGATTCAAATTTAAACTATCTGCCAACCAAGTAATTGACGTAACAACTTTTTACCATTTTAAATAGAGTGTTCATGAAAAATAGATGAGTAAACAAAATAGAAACCGACTCAGAGATAGAGGGAACAGACTGATGGTTGCCAGAGGGGAGAGAGCTTGGGGGGTTGGATGAACAAGGTAGAGGGATTGAGGAGTATAAATTGGTAGTTACCAAATAGTCACGGGGGAGTAAGTAAAGCACGGGAAATATAGTCATTAACTGTGTACGGTGCCATCTGGGTCCTGGAGATATCGGGGGGACCACTTTGTAAAGTATATCATTGTGTAACCACTATTCTGTACACCTGAAACCAATACAAAATAATATTGAACATAAAATGTAACTGAAAAATAAAATTTAAAAAAAGTTAAATAAAAAAATCAAGTGTTCATGACAGATCTCATCAAATAACAGTGGAGCTAAGATTTGAAAGAAGTGAGGAATGAAGCCCTGTGACATCTGGAGAATGTCAAAGGTAGGAGACCTAAGAACGCAATCCCCCGAGTGAGCCCAAGGCCTGCAGAGACTCAGGACCGGGCGCTCTCATGCCTCCCGATGAGTGCTCCGCTCCCAGCTCACTGCGTGCCATCCCATTCGTGCTCTCTGATGTAGACCAAGTCAGTGGTCCATGGGACAGCAATGCGGGGAGCCAAAGAAAACATGGAAGTTGGTGACACCAGGCCAAGAGACAGAGCAGACCTGGGAGAGACATCAGGCTTCGGGTGCGGGCTGAGTATTGTCAAGAGGAGACCGCTCCAGAGGCAGTGTCTTCTCAAAGTGTGAGACCCAGGTGAGCACTGATTCGAGCCTCTCTGCCAGGAAGGATGTTCTATTCAGAGACATGAAACATAGAATAAGGTGTTCTATATGTGTTTCTTAGGAGTTGTGTATTGAAGATATAGAGAAAATGTGGAAAGAAAATACTTGAGTGGCTGAGACTTTTCCAAAATTGATTAAAGACAAAAAGCCATAGGTTGAGGAAGATCAACATGTCTTGAACTGAATAAATAGCAAGAAATGCAAAATCAGATACATAGT
>PVKM010038756.1:0-14005 GCA_004027735.1 Carollia perspicillata | reverse complement strand
TTTATAGAGCTATTTAAATTATCTGCATCATATTGAGAAAGATATAGTTTGTGCTTCTTAATGAACTGGCTCATTTCATCTAAATTATAAAAGCTTTGTATCACAGTCTCATATTCCTCTATTATAAAATTGCCTTATCATATTATCCTATTCCCTCATCTTTTCAGTGGTTCCGGAATCTGTCATGATAGCCTCTGTCTCTTTCTTGATACTGGTCATTTATGTCTTTTCACTTTTCAGCTTTGTCAGTGTTGCTAGAGGGTTGTCAAGTTTTTCATTAAGAACCAGTTTTTTTGTTTTTTTTTTTTTCATTGACTTTGTTTTTCTGTTTCTAGTTTCACTCATTCCTACTCTGCATTATTTCTTTTCTGCTAGCTCCTTTGGGTTTGTTTTGTATCACTTTTCTAGTTTCTGGAGTCAGAGACTTCTTTCATCCACGGGAACGTCCCGTCCTCGCCAACACAGGCAGTCCACGCTGTGACTTGCCCTCTCACGCTGCACCCCGCACATTTGAATATGTCGCATTTTCATTTTCATTCGTTTCTATGTATTTTTCCCTTTGGAAATTTCTGTTAGATCCATGGATCGATTTGTTGGTTAGATAGAAGAATTTGTATTCGGGACTGTTAACGTGAATCCATGAGAGAGTGTCCTTTCAGCACAGGTGAATTCACCTCAAGGGCGGTTTGAAACTTTTGGTGAACAATAAGATGAGTTAACTACTGCCTGATGAAAGGCAACTCCAGTCCCACGAGAGAGTAAAATATTTCTTGTATTCAGTATATTGAGTGAACGAAGTGTTTAATTCAATTTGTAATGTACTATACCCATTGCCAAGTTCATTGCATATTCTGTGAAGAGACTGACATAACTGGAGCACACTGAATAATGAAACTTTTGAAGTAATAATATAAATTAGCAAATAAAATGGAAAAACTAAAGATCGTTGATCAACGAAAGTCATAGCTAAACCCTGTATTCCTGTTTATGACATCTTCTGTCTAATCAATACACAGAACATTGTTTTTGTTTTATTTTTCTTTGGGTGTTTTTCATGGGGAAAAGAAAATAGTCAAACCAATAGAATGGAGTTAGTATATCTTAAATATCCTAGTTCGATCTCAGTTTGTTACTTTTCATTGGATGATTTGTACTTGGGTAAATAATTTCTAAATATTGTGTATAGTAAGACCAGTATTTTTTTAAAAGATGGGGCTATATTTTTTTATAAGAAAAGAATCATTTAAGAAGGTTTTTTTAAGTGACAACTTTATCATCAAGATATTTAGGATTTTCCATTTTGATATAAACAAAAATTTTGATGGATAGAGTTAATATGAAGAATTAGGTACACCACCTTCCATAAATTGTATTTAGCAGTTCAAACTCATATTTTTTACTTTTAATTTAGTATACTGCAGATAGCAAAAAAAACACCCAACTCTCTAAAAGGAACACATTTCTTCACTTAAGATGATGTTAAGATGCAAATAGAAGTGAATTTAATACAAAGCTATCTGCCAGAAAGATACTTTGATATGTGAGAAATGTTAACTCCCATAAATTAAGCCATTTGCAGACTTGAAGTCATTGTGTTGCGGCTTAGTTTAATTGAGCTTCAAAGGACCATTATGTATCATATAAGAGCTTGTACTTATGAGTTGTTTTCTAAATATGACAAATAAATGAGCAAAGTCGATGTTAAAAGTCTAAGCTTAAGTGGTTTGTAGACATTTGTAAATAAATGCAGGAGAAACCTTAGTTTACTTTAGTTTGTTCTGCTATTCTCTTATGTCATCCGAATGTAAGAGATTTCTTAAAGTTATAACCAGCCTTAAATTCAAACGTGTATGGTATTTTTATCACACCCCGTTGCTGCGAGCGTCTAATAGAAAGCAAATTTATGCATTAGGCTTTGAAAATGAAAAACTGCCTTCGAATGGGCTGCACAATTTTAACTTGATTATATTTGAAAGGAGCTCACGTTAGTAGAAGCCATGCCCAGGCTAGGGAAGAGCCGGCCAAGGTAATTACGGGACAGCGAAGGTGCACGGCAGTGTGGAACGCTAGAGAAAGAGGGACAGGAGTGGGAAATGGGATTGAAAAGGCGAGCTTTTCAGAACCCTTGGAGGGGAAGGTAAATTCGAACTCGAGTTATTTCCTGATTATCCAGAGATGCGCATCCAGTTTATAAATTCCACGAGCCAGGCCTGGGGTGTGAGGGGCCCCTGGTAAATCGCTTGGAGTAAAAGCCCACTCACCAGCCTTACTACTCACCAGCCTTACTACACACCAGCCTTACTACACAGCAAAATCAGATTCAAATTGGAATCACAGCCCCTCAGGGGAGGAAGAGAGGACCAACCTCCCCCCCAAAAAACACACACAAAGAACAAAACGGTCTGTCGTCTTGGAGAGAAGCAATAAGGTGGAACTAAAAAACATGCCCGTTAAGTTAAAGACAGACGTGATTGGTGGGGAAAGGATTGGGCCACGTCCTGGCTCAGTGGAAAGTACGGAAGCCACTGGTACATTTTACGACCATCACAGAGATGCACACGAGCTCTTCACAAGCCTTCTCCTCGGTCAGTTAAGCACATGCATCAAAACTTTTTCAGGCTAGCTCATTATCTTATTCTATACAAGATATATCCATGTATTCATTAATTCACCACATATATATCAAGTATATACAGTGTGCCAAACTCTGTCCTATGCAGTAGGGATATGGCAATGAAGGCAAAAATTCATGGTCATTCGTAGCTGGTAGGGAATAAAAGATAACAAAACAGAAGTAGAATATACTGTATAACGTAATAGAAAATTGCAGTGCTGAGGAGAAAAATATTACATCAGGGAAGGTGGATCTGAAATATTGGGGTGAGGGGAGGTGCAAATTTGAATAGAGTGATCTTTGAGTAAAGAGCTAGAGGATGAGGGGGAGGGGGCCGTGCAGATATCTGGGCACAGACCTGACACTGAGACTGTCGGAATGTTCCAGAACAGCACGGGGGCCAGGGCTGAGGCTGGCACAGAGCAAAAGCAAGCCAAGGGGCAAAGGGGGTGACAAGATGATGTCATGGAAATGCCCTGGGCTTTCCCTGGGGCTCAGCTGTTTTTCTGAGTGCTCTAGGGAGACGACCGGAAGGTGCTGAGTGTAGGGCAGACATGATGACGCTGAAGTGGTGACTCTGAGAACGGACCTGGGATGGGCGAGACGGACAACAGTGGAAGCAAGGACACTGGGCCCGCCACTGTCAGGAAACTCCCTTAACCTCCCTGTGCCCCAGTTTCCTCCTCTGCCAAGTCGGGCTAGTAGTACGCACTTCACAGGATCAGTGAGAGGATGAAACAGAATATTGTATGTAAAGCCCCTAGGACAAGGCCTGGCCCATGCTGCACTGGTAACGTTTGCACCTACTGTTGCCATTATCCTGGTAACACGGAGAAAAGAGGGTGGCAGTGTGCATGAGCCTGGACATCAGTGAGGAGATTCTGGATAAATGCCCGAAGGTAGCGTGGGCAGGATCGGCTGATTCACTGGGCGTGGGTGTGAAAGAAAAAGGAAGGCCTCCTAGTCGGGCAACGGGAGGGTGGAGTTAGCATTTAATCAGTCTGGAGGAGCTGGGTTAGGCGGTGTGAGGCCGTATCAGGAGCTCAGCTTGGACTGGCTCTCCCAGATGCCCTTGACCTACCAGATGTGGGGCTGGAGTGAGCAGCCAGGCAGAGGTCCACCTGCCTGGAGCCTCCGCTGCTCAACAGAGGCCCATGGATCACCATTCCCGCCGTGTTTTTCATGCGTAGCATTCATTTTGTATACATTTTCCATGACTGTGTTCTAATAGACAGCATTTTTATACTGAAATATCGCTTGATACTTAAGAAGTCATCCTTAGCACAGAATGGCTTCTCGACACAGCAGGAGACTCGCCACCTCCGAACCAGCTACACAAGCGCTGAGGAGGGCTGGCACCAGGATCCCAGTTGCTATAGGAACTTTGCACGTTATTAAAGGAACAGCCTCACTCACCAGGGTCGGTCTATAGGGTGTGATTATGGGCTCCTGTATCTTCACGCTTCCCAGCTTGATGCCTGAACTTCCTGTTACTGGAAGCATCTCCATTTCTAAGGTCGTTAGAATGGGTGGTAATGGTGGCTTACACGCATGTCCTTCTGTGGGCCAAAATTGGGGAGTTGTTCGTGTTCCTTACATAGTGAATTTGGGAAGTCCCTGTCCCTGTCCCATTTCTATCCAGAGCTAGTAGGAGACGTGGAAACAGAAGTGACTAAAATAACAACCAAGTAATTACAGTTAAAATGTACTGCACCTCTTGCGTCCCACGGGCTGTGCTATGTCTGCATTTTCATATTCACGGCAGGAAACCGAGGTGCCGTAGAGTTCTGAATCTCACCTGGGGTCCCCCTTGTGAAGAGCAGAGGGGAACAGAAACTGAGCCTTTCGACTCTCCCTCCTACGGTCCTCGCCCCAGGGAGACTGCCCCCTGGCCCAGACTTGCATTCTCTCTCATTGCTACTTTCGCACTGCCATTTTCAGATGGGACTTAAAAGGGCACAGGAAAGTCGATACAACTTCAACTGGCAAAGTTTTCTCTATTTCAGGGACACTTTTAGATGGTGCCACAATGTCCAAGTTGCCAGCTAAAGAGAAAGTAGAGGGAGGTGGAGGATAAAAATAATAGCAGACAGAGGTCTGAATATTATCTATGGATTCTCATTTCCTGGTCGCTCACTCCACTCAATAAAGACATTTTTTTTCCCCCTAGTGGCCAGGAGTAAAGGGATTTCATAAAGCTGTGTAATTCCCTCTTCAAAAACAACTGATTTGTTTCATGGACTTGGCAGAGACTATTTATTACCTCTCCTAGAAACCAAACCCCTAGAGATGAGGATTGGAAACCTGTGGTCAAGGCTGACAAAAACCTAATCCACTTGGAAAAAAACTGTAACTTCTTTCCTTGTGGATTAAGTTCGGGGTGTGTGTTTTCATCTGTAAATAAGCCCCATTGCCCGGCATTTCAAAGCAGGGCATCGGGAGATTTTCCGTATCTTCGGGGGGCGGGAGACTGGTTTGGATCAGAGTCACTTGAAATGATTTGCAGACTGTTTTAGCTTAACTCTTTCCGAAAGAGAGAAACGAGAGCTGTGTAATCCCTTTGGCTACCCTTGCTGACAGTACTCGTTTGCTGCACAGACAGCATCGTGGGTTTTGTTCATCCACGGTGAAGGGCGATTCTCCCACCTTGAATGTCAGGGTGGCCGCGGGGATTTGAGTTAAATCAATGTTAAAAACAAACACATCCTGATATTCGGAGTTAACTGTTTCTGAGAAAAGCACGTGAGAGGGACTGATGCCGTTCATTAGATGATGGACACTCTTTGGTGTCGATAATCGATGCTACTTTGGATTACAAATCGAACAATCGTTTTGGCTTTGTTTTTTATGAAATGCTTTGTTATTGCATAAAATCTAGCAACTGTAGACACGGACAAAGAGGAAAATATCACCTTTAAAAAGACATCTACTTTTTTGTTGTTGTTCTTGGCTGTCAGTATATACCCTTCCCTTCCCTTCCATTTTCTGGAACTTACCCTTTTGAAGACTTTGGTGGGAGAAAGGCTGTACTTACCCCCTCAGAAGCATGAAGGGAAGATGAGTGTGTATGTGTGTGTGTGTGTGTATGCTAAGCTGTGCACTTGTGAGTGAGGCTCCTGCCACTGGATGCTCCCAGGCGGTATGCTGAATTTTGAAAGGAGCGATGCAAGCAGGACAGGACCTCTGGAATTCACTCAGAGCAGTGATTTTCAGGAAGTGGCAGCCCGAGTGAGTCCCGCGGCCACAGTGTTCCACTGCAGCGGTGACCTGGGGCCCAGCAGCAATATGCTAATGAGGCTGTGTCTGCAGCTTGGCCTTGGCTATTGGTCCTGCTGCTTCTGGGCTTCTGCTCCTTCCAGGTCTTGTTTCCCAGACTCCTGATCTCCTCTGCAAGCCGGCCAATGGCCAGCCAAGTCACCCTTTCTCCTACATCCCCGAGAGATGGGGTTCACGGCTTACCGGGCAGAACCTGACTTATCAAGCACGAGTAGATATTGACTTTAAAATCCCTTTTTTCATTATCAAAATAATCCATGGTAAATTGTAGAAAAAAGAAAATACATAACTAAAGAGCCAAAAAAAAAAAAAAAAACCCCAGTTCAACCATAATCCCAACATCCAGAAACAACGTTTTACATATATTATTTTTATGTATGAAAATAAGATCATATCCTGATCTATTAATCTATTGTCTGCATTTTGCTCAACAGTATGTAATCAGCATTTTTCAATTTCAAAAACATTCTCCAAAGCATTGCCTTTTTTTTCCCTTTTTTTTTAAAGAGGGGAAGGAGATGGGATGTATTGTGAAACCCTAATTTCATCTGACGTTCAATATATTTTTCCTAGCTTTACCAAAGCATCATTAACGGATAAAAACGATTTATTACTGTGTATGGAGCGACAGATATATACATATACATACACGTGCATTTATACGCACGCACCAGCGGCTCTGAACTGGGGCTGATTTTGCCCCCAGGGGCCACGTGGAAATGTCTGGAGTAATTTTTGGTTGTTACAGTGTCGGGATTTCCTACCGACACCAGCAGGTGAACATCAAGGATGCCGTCACACATCCCGCAAGGCACAGGGCAGCCTCCCAACAGAGGCAAGTGGCCCCAAACGTCAGTAGCACAAACGCTGACTGATAGGCGTGTTCACAAAAATTCACTGACCCGATTCTGTGTGGTTGGGCTTTAGTTTGTCTCGATTCTTCCGTGTCACGATTCGTGGTGTTATGTGTACACACATATCACTGCACACATTTCTAATTGCTCATAATCAGGTAAATATCTAACATCAGAATTGCTAGGGTAATAGAAAGTGACTTTTAGAGCTTTTCATAAACGCACCCAGATTACCATCCCGTCAGGCTGTGTCCTCGGCATCATCTGGGTGCCCTGTTACTTCCGTATCCTCACCAAAGCTGCGCATGGCTATTTTTAAATAATTCAAGATTCGCTGGGCAAAAATGCAATGTGATGTTGTGCATATTCCTTCCATTAATCGCAAACTCGAAATAACAGAGTTATTATAATATTAAATATAAGTATGGTATTATGATAATGTTAGAGTCATGATATAGCTCAGTGTGTGCCATACATCATAGAGTTAAAGATTGGCTCCCTTCACTTTAACGATAACACCATCGGCACCAAGTAAACATGGTGTTGGCTGTTGATTTTGAGGTATTTTTTTTAATGTTGAAGAGCTCTAAGTCTGTCTTCACCATTTGTCAAATGATCTTTTTGTGAATGAATTCATCTTTCATTCTTTGAATTAACATCGGAGCTCTGAGGCCTTGAGCAAGTTACTAAGTGTCTCGAGGACTATGTGGGGCTCTGCACCGATGACAAGTGGAGACTGATTTTAGAGTTAAATCTCCCAGTTGAGATACCTGGGAGGGTGTGGAAGGAGCCACGCAGTGGACAGACAGCCAGACAGAGTCCGCCTTGGCAATAAAGCATTTTTCTTTGTATCTTTGCAGCAGCCTGGTGACCGTCAGTCTCGGTGGCAGCCCTGACCCAACCGGACCTGCAGAAGGTAAGAAGGGAGAATGTGCCCCCGGCTCTTCCCTTGGGTGCACATGGCAGAGGACTGGGTGCAGTCCAGGTGTCCCTCCTAAGGCCGGGGATCGCCTTCCGTGCCTTCCTTTCCTCTCTAAATTCTAGATGCTTTGTGCTTGCCCAGGTGGAATGCAGCTGTTCATATTCAGGAAAAGTGGAGACTTTTTTAGTCCCATTGTGTGTGCACCACTTTATAGCCAACATCATTCCGAGGTTCTTGTAAGTGTGTAGCTCTTGTATCTAGTGCTGATACCAACTTTCAATATCCCACTGGGCATTTCAATGGGGCTGGAGAGAAGGGGTGGATGCCAGTGTTCAAATAGCCACCCCACTCCAAGGTCTCATTAGTTGGCTCAGTTTATGTGTTTGCTGGCTTCCTTTTTCTATCTTAGAATTACAGTGGATTTTGTTTCCTATTTGTTACAGATAGCTTATTGAGTCCTATCGAGGATATTTAAATGGATTATTTGGGTTATGTCATTCTAGACTTTGTAGAAACCATCTCCCCTTAAAGTATTAACATTCGTGCTGTTTCTCTGTGATTCTGCTTTTAATTGGCTACATGTAGTTACGTTCTTTTGTAAGTATTTCCCTTTGAGAAGCAAAGAGCTATTCCTGCATTGTATTGAACAACCAAGGGAAGGTTTTAGGGGCCCTTGGGTCTCCCTACTGACAATTTGAACAGGGTTGCTTCTTTTTTCTTTTTAAGCCAATGCATGCTTGGAAGTAAGGCTTGTGTTATTGTATCCAAGAAGCCAATTGCCCAAGTAGTGCATAATGCTTTGATGAAGAGACAGTGGGACATGGGACTCACTTCCGAGGATGGGTTAGTTCTGCATGTACATTTCTGCACAACACACCTGGACAATAAAACCTGGAAAAAAAACTTATGTGCATGGTTGTTTGACCAAGTCGAGAATCCTGTAGATAGTCACTTAATATCTTAATTGTGAGTTAATCTTCTCCTATCCTCACCATAAACCGGTATCGTGTATGTTCAGAAACAGAAATCCCCAACACATGTGCGTTATATCCCAAGTGTTTCATTTCTTCAGGTGATACACCTCATGACGCAGCACATAGCCTTCGGTATCTTTATATGTTCTTTATATGTTTGTGTTTGAGTGGTGATGATGATGACGAGAGATAACATATTTAATACACATGATCCCATGCATAATGCCGTGTAACTGAAAACATCAATAATTATTGCATTATATACAAAACGCTGGATTAAAGACATGAGTCCATAGGTTGGTTAGGAATTTCTACAGACCAGGGCTAGACGTGGCTGATTTAGTCAAGTTGGCCCGTTCAGCTGTGCGCGTGTCTGCTCAGTTCAAGGTTAGCTAACTAGAGGGCGATGGAAGCCTTGCTCATGTCACTTCTGTGTGGTCTCTCATTATCCACCAGGACAGACTGGGCTTATTTTCACGGCGGAGGCGTGGTTCCAAGAGAAAAACAAAAGCATCCAGGGCCTCTTGGCGCCTAGGCTGGGAACTCGTGTGCCGTCGCTCTTGCCAAATTCTGTTGGACAGAGCAAGTCAGAAGGCCATGCCGGATTCACTGTGTGGGGAAATGACCTCCGCTTCCTGATGGAGGGAGCCACAAAGCCATAAGGCAAGGGGTATAGATACAGGGAAGGCTATTGAACTGAGGCCGTTTGTGCAATTATTCCACCGTAACTTCCTCTGCGTCAGGCCCTGCCTTAAATACTGCATACATATTTTACTTAATTACCACAATATATAAGGTCAGCACAACATTTGTGTTCCTATCTGATGATAAATAACAGGCATCTATGTGTGGGGACGAAACGGAAGGCTGCCTGGCATGTGAAGAAACGGTGCCTTTGTAGAGGACAGAGGGGGCTATCTTTCTTGTATTTTCTACACCGTGTTTTTCTCAACCAGAGAGAACATAACAGGGGAGAGTAAAAGCAATTTTCATGACGACAAGTTTTCTCTTTATCAAGTGATTAAGTATATGTTAGAAACTTATTGTGCCATGAATCTCTGTTCCGAATATGTTAATTAATGAAAATTAACTAAAAACCCTGGCTAGCAGCTGTGGTAAGATTCTAGCTTTAGTTGGAGTTGTGAGTTTCTATTTATTTTCAATGTTTTGCCAATACTTCAAAACAATTTTGGAACGAGCTGGTGTGAGGACTGCTTGTCAGATCATATCTAGTGAGAATGAGAGAATCTTCTCTGAAATAGGCCTTGGCCTTGATTGACAGTCCTCTGCTCCCCAGACGCTTCACGGAGTCAAGCTCACCGCCTGACAAGGCCGTGTGACTTGTGGAGCTTGCTGAGGTTTCTATGACTGCTTTCCTTCGCTGAGGCAGAATCCGCCTCAATTCTGCCCGTTGTCAGCCTACGTTCGCCTCCATGGTCATCCTCACTCATAGACTGTCCCCCTCCATTCTCTATTTCCTTACCTGGCTTTACTTTTTTTTTATGGTACTTCTCATTTCCTTACTGACTTCACTGCATTAATTTTGTTTATTTGCATGTCGTTGTTTTTCTCATCAGAATGTGTACTCCGTGAGGTCAGGGACTCAGGTCTGTTCAGTGCTGTGTCTCCAGTGCCTAGAATAGAGCCTAGCACCCAGTAGGCATTCCAAAAACATTGCTGAATAAATGAAAGTCACTTCTCAACACATTATTCTTTGTGAGATATTATGTCATGCTTCTGTGTGCCTGGGGTGCAGAAATGTGGTCAGACCACCTTCCGGGTGTTTGCCAAAACCTCTGAAACAATGTTAAACAGGATGGAGTTCTGTGAAGAACAACGAGATGTGTGGAAGCTCCTATTACTGAGATATGGGGGAAAATCAATAGTATGTGGGCTGTATTTTGAAGTTATGACTCTCCTGCTTGCACATTAGCCTGGCCTATTTTCTCCATAATTAAAAAAAAAGTAAATGACATCCAGATCAGATAAAACATGATCAAAGACAGTGACGTATATAAAGAAGTAATGGGTCAGTGAAAAGGAGGAATGGACAGACCCTGAGATGAACAACATGAGGACATTGGTAGAGGAAAAGTTCATCCAGGGAGAGGATGGGAGGGTGGTCCTCCGTCTAAGAGAAGCCGCGTCCTCACTGTGGAGATGCGTGAGTCACACCAGGCATGTGAGCCATCAGACGCAAAAATAGATATTATCAGCTTCACCTCTTCCGATGCCGCGAAAGCCAGCCACCTCCGATCGTTTTGCTTCGGGCGCCGCCTTCCTGCAGGGGAAGGCTGAGCCGAGCAGCTGCCGCTGACACCCTGTTTCCTGGCTGATGTTATTTCTCATTTTCACTCAGTAGTTGCTGTTCTGGTAAAGCCCATCCGTCTCTTTGAGCTTTATCAGTACGATTCAGCATCCCCAAGTCAGACCAGCTCCAGGATGGTGACAGGGGCCGGACCTGCGCTCGGGATGCTGAGAGACCCTGGACTGAGTCGGATCTGTTCAGACAGCCCAGCAGCCTTCCCTCATCGAGGGACCGACCCCTCTGCCGGTGTCCAGTGCTGTGCATGGCCATGTTATTCAAATCAGGACTCACTTTATAAGTGCTCCCAGAGGAAACGTTTGGGATATTTTCATCCACAAGCCTGACTTCTTTTTTTCCCCTGAAACAAACACATGCCAAAAAAAAAATTGAAGCGATTGACTTAGTACGGAGCATGTGCCTTGGTTCCAGGCTCGCCCCCACAAGTTACTTCCAAAAAATAGCCGATGGGTTTGTGAGAGGGGTCCTGCATATTTATCTCTGACTGTCTCTGTGTTTCTGTTTACCATGGATTATTTCTTGGAATTTAGGAGCACTATTTCCTAAGTAGTGAGCAAAACGTACACTTAGCATCTTTACCCAGCATCCTTCTTGCTGATGTGTCCTTCATCTGATTGCCAAACCTTTCATGTGCAGACTTTCCCTGCAAACACCATTTGGTTCTTTCTTTCTTTTCCTTTTTTCCCCTCTTGTATTAAGTGACACAAAAAAAGTTGTGATCTGCTCTGGGGAAATGAACACGTTACCTGCTTGAAGCAATGCACACGCTTCAGCTTTAATGGATTCTTCAAGAAAGACCCGTTCACAGACAGAATTCTTTCATCCCACAACGGCGACAGGGAAGGAGGAACCAGGGATTTTTTCAACAGCGGCGAACAGAAATATGGGGACTTTTTTCAAAGAATAAGATGATGCACACGTTCTAAAAATATTTCGCTTGCATTTAAAATATGCCCTTCTAGTCTACAAAGAGACACCATTTGTTATATTTTAGATAATTATTCTGACATATTGGCGCTTTTAAAAAGTCACTGGCCATCTATTATCTAGAAGAAAATAGAGTGGATTTAGGTGTAAAAACATGCTTAGATGTATTCAACCGAGTGAGAAGTATTAGTCATTTTTTTCCTCAGGCTTCGAGTTGAAAAATAGCAGCATGCTGGGCCATTTCTACAGCTTGTTTATTTAAAAATTAGTATTTCTCATGCCGAAGTCAGAAGTTTTCATCCACTGATGTTGGTCATTTCATACGCTGTGCGTTCCTGGGCAGCCTGCTCACGTCTGTCTGCACATCAAGGCTAGCTGAGCCCCTAAGCAAGTAAGTCACTCAGGAAACAGCCGGTCCTATATGGCGTGCTCAGTAAGCTGTGAGTGAAGAGACAAGAGAGGCTGAACGATGGCGATCCCCTAGGAGAAGCCGGAGTCAGTGGTTCCTCGCGAAGCTGGGGGGCTGGTGGCAACGGGAGGGATGTGGGGAGGGTGAGCTCCGCTGTTCATCCGTGAGGGGCTTGGTCCTAGACAAGTAAGAAGACCACTGAAGCCTCTGTCTTCCCTACTATGAAATGGGGTTTCCAAATGCGTTATTAGATTAAGTCAGACAGTCTTTAAAAATATGGCTCAGTAGCTGGCATATATATTTCACTCAAAACATGAATTACGTAACCACTCACGGTTGCATCCTTTTATTGACCCAATAGGTATACAGGGTCTGGCACAGGTAACGCCCCTGTTCTACTACAAAATCTTTTGTGACAAAATCATAAGGAGGTAACTCTGTGATGCAACAATATCACACTCGAGCACCCCAGAGGACATTTTAGGTGAAATGTTCAAATTAAAACCCTACATTGTTACATCCATATTATTACCCTGCCGACCACACTCCAGCAGGTCTTGCTTCTGCTGGACCCTGTGTGTGCTCAAGAGCTGTGTTAGGCAGTAGGGACACAAAGATGAATTGTCCCCTTCCCTCCATGGGTCTCCCACTGAATGAAGGAACGCAAACCATTGTTAAGATAAAATTCCCATTATTCAACTCCACACGCATTTATAGATAAGTGTTGCTCTGTCTATTACATATCTCATATGTCCATGTCATAGAACAGTCAGAAAAAATAATGGAACGATAAAAATAGAAGCTAGCAATTACTGACGGCACATTATGTGACAAATACGTGCAATATCAGATCTCAAATATGATCTTGAACAATAACGAAAAAGAAATCACCATGAAGGGCATTTGAGTTCCTGTTTTTACGGACCAGGGACGGGGGCTTCTCCGTCACCACCGCGGACTGGTCGTCTGGAGCATGAACATGCTGGTCCTCCACAGCAGTGCCACCGAACGGCCTGGCAGCCACTTAGTTTTAGAGAAGTTCTGAGAAGCCCCAGAGAGACGTGCAACAGACATAATTCAGTCACCTTTCGTGGGAGCCTTTTAGGTGAGACACTGTAGTAGCAAATCTCCAAGGCAGCAGTACACAGCTATGAGACTATTCCTGGTGCGGTCCCCGACTTCTGGTGACCACCCTTTTCCAAGCCCTATCCACGGGGCCCCCATGGAAGCTGCCCCATTCTTACAAGCCTCTGTTAGCCTATCCATAGTCAGTGGTTCTGTGGGTGACATTGGCCCATGCTAATGAGTCTCATTCATAAGATGTTTGCAATTAAGAGCCAGATCGCTGAGACAGCTAAATCTGTATTATTGGTTAGGACTCTTGGTTACGATTGACATAAATCCTATTTACACTGGTTTGAATGGTAGAAGGAATCCATAGGCTCATGGAAGTCCCAAAGCAGTATCGAATTTATATTAGAAATGACTGAAACATTCAGGATGTTCAGAACCCGGCTTCTCCTGTCCCTGTTCTGCTTCATGGTATAACGTTAATTTTCCAGATCCACCTACTAAATTCCCCACAACTTCCAGGTGGTTTTCTCTTGATACCAAATAAGGCAGAAATTCCAAACCGCGTGTTCATGTACTGCCCAGTCCAGGGACTAGGGGACCTTCCAGTGGTTTGGCGTTCCTTCTCCTAC
>PVKM010038755.1:0-14002 GCA_004027735.1 Carollia perspicillata | reverse complement strand
GAGTGCTTCTCCTTAATTTATTATGAGAACCCTGACTTCAGGAAAATGATCATGTCTTTCTGGACTTTAGTTCCTTTATTTGAAAATAACTAAGTTGACTTCTTTCTCTAACATGAAAGAATTCTGTGATCCCAGTGATTCATACCTTGGGGACAGGAAAATGGTGCTTTAGTGGACTGAAATGAGGAAATTCAAAAATGAAAACATTCAGAGATTGTCCTTATCAGGGGATTATAACTTTATTCTAAGAATGCTCCAGTCTTACTGTGATCCTAACTCTCTCATACTTTCTGAGGACATGCCCACATACCCTGAGTATATAGCTCCATTCCTCGGTGAAGGTGTCTAGTCATACCCTGGGTATAACTTTGTTGTCCTCTGAGTCTGCTCCAGGCACTTCCGTGGTTCTAAGGATTTTCTTTTTGTTAGAAGAAAATTTCAAATTCTTCACTTCTGTTGCTACTACTAATAAAATACATTTGCTGGTAAATATACCTTGCATCTAAAATTCCTCAGTTTTCTTTTACAGAATGTAAGGGCCCAACAGTAAATCTGCAAGTAACTACTGAAAACAGATCTTTCACTAGTTGGAGGACAAGGACTGAGTCTCATTTTTGCATTAATAGGAACCAGTGTTGTCCCTCGTGCATATCAGGCCAGTAAATGTAACACACATTGAAGGACTGAATGAATGAAGTCAACGAATGGGAAAGTTCCTGTTCTTGAAACTGTGGGAAACTGCCGTAGCCCTAACAAAAAGAGACATAATCCAGAACACTCCACACTGCAGTTTTTAAATGTCTCCCTATCGCCCTGGCTGGCGTGGCTCAGTGGATTGAGCACGGGCCTGAGAACTGAAAGGCCACTGGTGGATTCCGAGCCCGGGCACACACCTGGGTTGCGGGCCAGGTCCCTAGCTGGAAGCATTTGAGAAGCAACAGATCAATATATGTCTCGCACATTGGCGTTTCTCTCCCTCTCTTCCTCCCTTTCTCTCTCTCTAAAAATAAATAAATAAAAGAAAATTCAAGAAATTAAAAAATTATCTATATCTGAGTGACTGTTCAAGAATAAATAGCATTGTATGTGGGTAGGTATTCTAGAAATACATATGGTGATTGTGAATATTAACTGGCCATCACAGTGTAACCCATTTCAAATAGACATTCCTTAAAAAAACCCACATGATAGCAAATGTAAGCTTTGCTAAAATGTACCTACATATTTAATGTTCTTATTGCCTCCAAACATGAAGTGTTTGGTATGGTTGCACAGAAGAACAAATTAACCCACTCAGTGAGTTTACTGCGTTAGAATACAAAGGAGCAGATTGTGCTTAATTCTGTATCCACTTTTCAATTGAACCTCATACAAGTAGTAAAGTTTTTTAATCCTGCCTGACACCATTACAGGATAACAAATGAGATTACTCTTAGTGTGAGTGTCTCAGGTATTCAAGAAGAGAGAAGTTACAGGCATGGAATAAGCAAGTAAAGATTGTGCCATGGCCCTATTGATTCGGGGTGGTATTTTCATTTGGGCCAGAGTTATCAGAATATGTACTATATTTCACTTTCAAGTACCATCATTTCTCAATCAATGAAGACAAATGTGCGTCTGAGGGAAGATCAGAGCTCTTTATGGAGGTTATTCTTTGAGTGATTTCACTGCAGATAAAATGAAGTGCTCTAGTGACAGTGAGGTACTGTTATGAAAACTGACCAGTGTGTGGGTCAGACGCCAGGTGAGGTGCTCGGTTGCTTCCAGAAGCAAGAAACACAAAGTGGGGATTTGGAACGACACTGATGAGCCACTGGGAGTGGGGCTGCCAACACTCCAGTTTTCTTCTCTTTAAAATGTTCTTTAATCAACCAACCAACAATTATTTGTCCAGGAATTGCGCAGCATAGTGGTAATCTCTGAGACACTAAATAAAGTAGACCGCGGTCTAAAAAAGAAGATGCCGTCTTTGTTGACTACAGTGAATTCAAATTCAAGATGGTGCTTGTATTTCACAGATGAGGTCAAGTTAGTGTAGGGATTAAAACAATACTGGAAAAGCTCACATAAATGAAGGCCAACCTCAAACGTCTCATGTTTGGAGGACATTGTTTTATTTTAAAGATATTGCTAAGCTAAAGGTTGATTTCCTGAAATACAGACCACACATATGCACTGTTTGCAGATTCACAGATACCACCGGTTCTAACCCTGTCAGACTCAGTGCCTGCTTTTCATAACTACCATATTTTTAGAACTATAAGACACACCTAGGTTTTAGAGGAGGAAAATAGGAAAAAAATTGTGAAGCAAAAAATGTAAAATATTTAATAACATGTGACTCTGCTCCACTGCCATCTGCCCCCTCCTCCCTCAGCAAGCCAGGGAAGCCACATTTGGACTATTAGACGCACCCCCTTTCTCCCCAAATTTGGGGGGAGTGCGTCTTATAGTCTGAAAAATATGGTCATGTTTCGTAACCCCTCCTTACTGCCCTTGCAATGAAATTCATAAATGATATAATCTAGCTACACATACAAACAGACTCTCAAAAATCATTAAAGTGTGAGAACGAAAGTAGTCAAATTCATGGAAACAAAGTAAAATAATGATCGCTCGAGGCTGCGGGGTGGGGAGAGAGGGACTGGGGAGTGTTTAGTGGTAACAGTTTCAGTTGTGCAAAATGAAAAGAGTCCTATGGAGGGACACTGGCGGTGGGTGCTCAACAATGTGAGTGCACTTAATACCATGGAATTGTACACGTAAAATGGCAAAGGTGGTAAATATTCTGTTATGTCTACTTACCACAATTTTAAACAACTATTACATTGACCTACTTGTAATATAAAAGAGAAAAAAAGTGAAAGGAATCTTTTTCCCAAATAATATGAACAGCAAAATGCTAGTTCCTGGGCACGACTCTGCTAGAAGGCCTAAGGAGCTGGTGGCCGCTGGCTCTCTGTGGCCGTCCTGAATGTGAGTGACCTGACGGGCGTGTTTCCAGAGCAGGGATTCCGAGAATGGCATTTATCAGAGGGGGACTGACTCTGGGACGTTCTGCACAAAACAAAGCACATTTTTCTCTTGATATATATGGTAGTTGCATTTTTGGAAAACACAGCGTATTTAGAATTATGTAAAAGGGACATTGCGTTTATATGGAAAACAAAGTTGGATTCTTAGACAATTATAAGCAGTTTTTTTTTTCACATACATATTGGGTTGTGAAAGACACAGGATAAGTCTTTGTGTTTCGAGACTATTCCCCGCACTACAGGACATCTCTAATCCCTGGCCTCTGCCCACCAAATACCAGCAGTCCCCCATAGTCATCGTGACAACCAAAAGTCCCCCCAGATTTCACCGTGCCCCTCCTTGAGAGCCGCTGACCAATGCTGCCCGCACGTCGTGCTCCAGAGGCAGTCATCCTCTCACTAACGCCATCTCAGGTTCCTCGTTCCACTACGATTCCCTCATTCTTGTAACTCATAGTTTGCTTGTCTTTTATCATCAGAATTACTAAATAATGAAATGACTTTTCACCGTGTTGCCCAATTAGCTGAAAAGCAAATAACAGAGAATCTTAAAGAGACATTCCTTTTTCTACTTTTATAAAAGCTGACAAATAAATGAGTGGATGTCAGATAATGGTTCTAAAAATGAGTCCCTGGGGCAAGCTACCTGGGAGTTCTCCCCCGAGCCTTTCAAGCAAGAGCAGGGTCCTGAAATGGCTCCAGTCAACGTGAGTCTGAGTTAACACATCCTTTTGCCATGATCTTCAAACTAAAAAAGTTCGTAGTCTCAAGAATGCAAGTGCTTTGAGGGCATGCCATCGTTTTCACATTTCTCACAGTGCCTCCCACGCAGCCTGGAGCACAGAAGTCACTCAATAAATATCGGCTGAAATGAACTGCATCGGTCCATGTAAAATATTTATAGTAACTACCAACACAGAATTAATCAAATACCCTTGCTTCCATACCTCTGGTGTAGATGGAGTTTTAGTGGACTATATTTCACTTTTGAGTACATCGCCACCTCACAATCAAGGAAGGCAAACATGAGTCAGTTGTAGTGAAGATCAAAACTCGTTACGTAGGTTACTCTTCCAGTGATTTCATTGCAGATAAAAGGAAGTAACCTGAAATCTGCAGAGTAATTATGTCAGATAGCCTCATGTCATCATGTATTCATTCCCAGGATAAAACTGTTGCTCCTGGGCCTTACGAGAAACAAGTTTGGCTAAGGCAGGCAACCCCCAATTATAGTGATATCTTTGCTGTGGAAAAAAAAATAAACGTGTAATTAAATTTTGCAGGTGCAACAATTCTGCCACCACGAACCGTGCAGGAAACCTGTGAAATTATCCTGAGTAATTTTCTCTAGTGTAATTTGGAAATTAGCCCACCTGGAGACATAAACCCACAATTTCCTCTGCTATTGTCTTATCACATTTATCTTGTCTTGAATGCTGAGATTCCTGTTGCAAAAAGAAACAAGTTTGAACGCTGAAATCTCAGCAACAGAGTAGCATATTTCAGAAGTTGGAATTCCGGGCACACTGACCTTCATGCTGGTTGTCAAGACCATAAAAACCAGCAGAAAGTAGTGGAGGGCAAAACCAACGTGCCAGAAAAGCACTGCTGAGCCCCGGCAACTCCAATACTCGTGCGGACTTGACCTGCCGGGGGCTGTGCCAAAGCCTGCCTTCCTGGGAAACCACAGGCAGCCACCGCCAGCACATGAGGCTTGTTGACACCGAATTCTGAGACCCCCACAACCCATTTGTGACTTTCCTCTCCTCTGGTCTCTTCCGGGGTGAAGGAGGGGCCTGATCTAACCAGACAAAAAGACAAGCCAGGAACAGTGTGGTCTGTTTTGTTTCTGCAAGTCCCTATCTGTGTGACTTGGGGCAACGGCTTTTTTTTTCCTGGTTTCATGTCTAATTTTTATTCTGAAATGTAAAGCTCTTCTGAATTAAAGTACAGTTGACATATAATATTGTATTCTCATAGATACAGAAAAACTGATAATTGCCGGAGGGTTGGGTGGTGGGGGTATGGGCAGAAATGGCTTTCTTAGCCTCGGGCTTGCCATCTGTAAAAGGAGAAGTATTTTCCAGAGTGCTTTGAATCTTCAAAGGGATGACTCTCATCCATTATTCAAATATTTGTACATATTCTAAGCTGTGCTGGTCGATCCTGAGAGTGTTCCCCTACTTTCTCAGGGAGTTTAGATCACTCAAACACTTGAGAATGTTGTCTTCCAGTTTCCCCCCCACAAAGCCTCACTGAACACACCTGTCAGTTAATTGAGCATCAGAGCTCCTGAGAGGGGAGGCTCTCGAGTGAGCCACGGTGACATTTGGTGTCACTTCATTATTACAATGACTTGCTCTTAATTCACACAAATACTTACACAGAAATATCCACAGAAGAATATACTCCATGTATGCCTTGACACTCATATATCTGTCCTCCAATTGGACATCATCGCTTCCCGGAGGGGAAGTTGGCCTTAACTAACACTGGCCCACCCACCTCAGTACGCGTAGGTATCCCTTTTATAGCCCTCTGCACCTAAGTCTATCAGAGCGCTTATCGCCTTGCACTGTAATTGTGTGCTTATTGTCTTTTGAACCATTTGACTACAAATTCCTCGAAGGCAGAGATTGAATTGTTTATTGTATTTTCATCTGTGATTAGTATTGTACAAGGCACAGCCCTCACTCCCCACAGGAATTCAGTATGTTTGTTAAATGGATGGATGGATACAAAAGTGTGCAGACCTAAATTAAGATTTTCATGTATTTTTGCCATTCTCTTGATTTCTTTAATTTATTCATTTCTATAAGTTGTTTTTAAACTTTCAAGAATTATAGCCCTGGCCAGGTATAGCCCTGGCAAGAATTATAGCCCTGGCCAGTGGTTGGAATATTATCCAGTGTATTGGCAGGAAGTTTGCAGGTTCAATTCCTAGTCAGGGCATATAACTGGGTTGCAAGTTCGATCCCCACTAGGGGTGCATGTGGGAGGCAACTGATTGATATTTCTCACATCGATGTTTTTTTTTCTCTCTCTCTTCCTTTCTCTAAAGTTGATAATAAAAAATATCCTTGGATGAGGGTTTTAACAAAAGGGTTACAGAGGCTGCTGTAACCATTTCAAATAATCCAAAAGTATACACAGAGTAAAAAAAAAATGAGTCTCTTTTCTACTTCCCCCCCCAGAGGAACCCACTGTTAATGCCTTTTCTTTATATTTCTAAACATATATTTAATAAATCAAAATGTATTTCAAAAGACATAACAATTATATCTTAGGTATCTTCCTGTGTCTTCCCTTTTTTCCTACTGAATATGTAGAATATCTCATTCTTATTTTTTATAAGCTCAGAATATATCTTTGTTCAGGTATTCATATTCTTATTTGATCACTATAAAAATGTTCAATACACTTGCTTTAAAAAAATCAAACAGTGCAGAAAGTACACATGCTCCTCTTGGCCATTCCAAACCTCGGAGGTAAATACGTGTAATTGGGCCTAGTTTTACTACTTTTGGTTGTTTTCTCAACAACTCCAAATTACTTCTTGGTTTCTCAACACTACATAATATTAGTCGACAGCATATATGAACCCTTGATAAGAAAGTTGGAGAATTTGGTGCTTTTACTCAGCCTCTCTCTGCCATCCACCTCCTGGTTTTCCTTCTCTCCTTATGTCTAGTTATTTCAACAGTTACACCATTGGCTTTATATAAAGTCCTTAAAATTCTATTTGCCCCATAACCTGCAGCCAGCAGCTACTGGCATCTTGCTGTGTGTTTTTGGGATGTTAGAGCATCTACACTTCCTTCTCCCTCCATGTCTTCAAACTCCTCTCAGCTGCCGTCAATGTCTATATTTGTATCTGGGCTTTAGCAGTTTCCATATTTTCTGTGCAATGCTTCTGCTTTTGGCATCCAGAAATTGGTTGAGATGTCTTGTCTGCCGATAATACCTATTATGTTGTTAGACTTGTCATAAACCAATTCTTTTTCAGGATTTCTTTTTCATTATCTTGATGGGGCTCGGGGAGGTAGTAGAGACAAATTCTTGGCCTATAATCTGGGCTCTCCTGCTTCTCTTGAATGTGATTATTTCTTTCTGATAAATTAATTAGCATTTCTTAATTCCGATTGCTCTTAAGTGCAATTGTGTACATGATTTGAATTGCTAGGAAGAATATACAGATTTGGCTCTAGCCAGTGTGGCTCAGTTGGTTGGAAGATTGTCCTTTAAACCAAAGAGTCATGGGTACGATTTCTGATCAGGACACATACCTAGGCTGTGGGTTTGATCCCCGGTGGGGACACGTGGGAGAGTCAACGGGTCAATGTTTCTCTCCCTCTCTCCCTCCCTCCCCCGCTCTCTAAAGTCCAGAAGCATGTCCTCAGATGAGGATAAAAAACAACAAAAAGATTTGAAAAACTTTCACTCATGATTATTATTTCCCCGCCATCATCACTGTACTCACTTCAACCTTCCTATTTACTCATCTCTACTTCGCTTCCTAATAAGCACTAATAGCAAGTTCTTCTATGAATAATGATGTAAAGTAAATAAATCACTTTTACAAACTTTGATAGTGTAATATCATTTATAAAAGACCTGAACTGGTGTTCATGAAAATATAGTTATCCTGAAATTAGAACTCTAACAAGGAATCAAAATGGCCTGGATCACAAATTACATAATTGTCTCCATTTGTTCTTATGTCCTATATACCCAAGTAGTTAATAAACTCTTTGAACACTTACAAGAACTTTTGAGGCTGCATCTTATTCTTTTTTTTAGAAAAAACTTGTGTGCAGCCAAGTGCACGTCATGTAGTTCACATTTGGTGAGGTTTGCTGAACTTAACAGAATCAACTGCAGTCGCTTTGTCGCCGCAGACTGCTGGGCTCTGTGCCGTGGGAACAGCACGGATTTACCTGTTTCCTACCTAGGTCACTGAATGAAGAAGCCCCCGAAATGCTGACAGACTCTCTTCTGGTCATAATTATACATGACTCCTCTTCCCCTTCTTGGTATGCCCGTATTAAATGCAACAGGGAAACTGATTTCAATTATAGTGGATGCCTTCCCCTTTCAGTTCATCTAATTACACACACAGCACTTCCAAGGGGTTATCCAGTGTTAACTCTTAGTACTGGGAAGCATGCACAAGGTGCCAATTACTTAGGAAGTGCTCATTAGGAATTAGAAAGCAAATATAATTACCACATGCCAATTGTATAGGAAATATGAATGCTCTTCAACAAAGCCAAGCTTATTTTATATGTCCCATATAGCTCCCACAGGATCTGTTCTCACCTGTGTGTTTGTGTGTTTGTGTGTTTGTTTTTACTCCTCCAAATACTGACTACATATGGAAGACAAACCCTTAAGAACGAGGAAACACAAGACTACAAGTTCCGTGTGTCTCACTCCATTGTATCTGCAGGACGTAGTTGTGCCCTTCACAGGTGCTCTAAGCATACTTATTAGATCCTTTTAATAACTACAGTGGAAAGAAATGTAATGTTTTCTTAAATGAGGGCTTTTTCTTGCCAACGCACACACACAGCACTCAAAGGCCTGGATGTGCTAGGGTGGTATTTAAATGTATAAAAGCGTTCGGATCTAGAAATACTTTATGATTAACAATCTGCCCCACTTCACTCCCAATTGCACAATAGGCATAAATAAGGTTCAATGTGACAATGTGACTACAAGGCCAAAATGCCCCTCTCCTAGATCGATGCTCTATAATCTCCATTTACGCCTTGTAAGTGATTGTAGCCATCCTGCATGCAAAGGCCTCTTGTATCTGCCCCCACTTCTCCCATACTTACTGCTGTCCCACGCACCGGGCAATCACAATGTATTTGGTGATTGGCGATTGTTTTATTTTGTGTGTGGCCTTAGGAACAAACTAAATCGGACAACTATTTTGCAGATAATTATAGAGAAAATTGTACATTTTTCAAAGACTGTCATTTGGAGTATTCTACCTGATTAGATAAAGTTTACTTAATGTGTTCTGTATTGCTTGCTCTAGGAAGCTCAATGTCCTCCTTAGTTGTGTTTGACTTAAAATACAAATACTGCATAGAAATATTTTTAGGAAAAAAATCAGTTTTTCATAAATTACATGCAACATTCAGAAGTTATTTCCCACCATGAAGATTTCATGTTTCCATCCCTTGTTAACATGGAGAAACATTCAGTAAGGATAAAATAGTTCAGAAATGGCCAAATCGGAGCCTGAGAACAATAGGGAGGCACCTAAGTATTTGTTTTTGATTCTTAAGCTGGGAAAAGAAAACCAAAGCAGTTTCTCAGCTTCAGAGTAAAGAAACAGACATAGGTACCTACCTACTGTTCTCAGGCTCTGTGTTGGCCATTTCTGAACTGTTTCATCATTGGTGCTTCATTCTCGGGAAATGGAAAGGAGCCTTGTTTATCCTGAGTCGTGGAGGAAGTGCAGACAAAGAAGAAAACCTGAGCGGCCCCACATTTGCCTCTCCTCTATACATCCAGTTGGACGAGATGGTGACCCACGGTAACCTGGCCCTCACAGATTCTGTCGGAGGCAGATATATTCCATCCACCTTCCATCTACAGTAAGACTTCCCATGCTTATGAGAGTTTAGGCTGCACCTGCCCAATGCCAAGTGGATGAATTGCAAAGAGAGGTGATTCATTCTGCCAACAAATATCTATTGAGCCCGGATCTAGGCTCTGGGAATAAACAGCGGGCACGGCAGGCAAAGTTTCTGCCTTCATTCTCATGGGGGAGACAAACAAGAAACTCGTAAACATCAGGTAATGTCAGGTGTCCTGAGTGTAGTGAGGAAAAACAAAGTGGGGTTAGCAGGCAGAGCTGATGAGCCAGGGAAGGGCACTATGGGGTGGGAGGGGCTTGTTGCTGGTAAGGGCGGAGCCTGTGACATCCCGAGTCTGTAAGGCTCAGTGAATCGTGATTCTGGAGTGAACCTGGCGCCTTAATCATGGAACCAAATCTACGTTTTGGTAAGGACAGGACACACTGTGATAGTCTACACTCCAGGACAAAGAGCGGCTGGGATGGAGCCTTTGTTTTCTGCAGTTGAGGATGTGATTTGTTAGTGGTGTTATTCCTACAACAGTTATTACTGCTGTTGGCCTTGGCAATGAAATTCCCGTTGTTTCCTGATCCGATGCCAAAAGAGACCACTGCAACTCACAGCTTGGAGAACATTAGGCAGGAAATACAGCAGAATGGAGCAGAGCAGAGGTTGGTGAACTATAGCCCATGTGCCAAATCCCCCCTGATGTCTGTTTTTATTAAAGCTTGTTTTATATGGCCGTGGGGTAAAAAGTTTTAGTATATTTTTAATGACTGGGAAAAATTAGTATAATATTTTGTGACATGTGCAAAGTATGTGAAATCCAAATTTCAGTGTTTATAAATAACGTTTTATTGGAACACAGCCATTTTTTAGGTATTGTCTATGGCTGCTCTTGCGCTACAATAATAGAGTTGAATAGTTGTATAGAGACTGAATGACCCCTGAGACCTAAAATATTTATAATTTGGCCCTATAAGAATGTCAGCTGACCACTGAGAAAGACTATGGACTCAGCAAGGAACTGGCTATAACATTTAGGGTGTGTGCTAAAAAAAGAATACTATAGCTATGGAAAAAAAGATAAATCTCTATTTGTTGCCACAGGAAGATGTTTGTGATAACGTTAGGTGAAACAAACAAACAAAAATTGAGTGCAATACATTTGGCTTCACCAAATATTCCACGGTGGTATAAGCTCTGTGAGTGCTCTTTTGTTCATTATTGTGTTTTCAGTACCTAGAATCTTGGGACCCAAGTTATTGATAGGTATACTTTCAATAAATACTTGTTGCGTGAATGTAACATCTAGGGAACTGTAAAATAAAAGACGTATAAGTTTGGCTATATAAAAACTAATATATATCTCTTAGTTTTTGCATGGCAAGGCCACCATGAGTGTTAATGGAAAAATGATAAACCTCAAAAAAGCAACAAGAGTCTACTCCCGAATGAGCTCCTACAAATCAATAAGATGACCAACAACAACCCAACAGAAAAGTGGGCGAAGAGTATCAACAGGCAATTCGCAGGGAAGGAATGGCAAATGCCTCTTTAACTGATGAAAAGATGATCAAGCTACTTATAAGGGAAGAACAAATTAAACTGAATGACACTATTTTTCCCACGTCTCAGCTAATGAGGACACAGGCATTAGTGGAACTGTACACTGGCTAAACTTTCTAGGGAGTGCAATTTGACCGTATCTAACCAAAATTTAAAATGCATATTCCATTTGACCTTGTGATTCTAATTCTAGAAAGTCATCCTCTAGAAATACTTGCATTTGAAATGATAGAATTACCCAGTTATTTATTGTGGCATTGTTTCAATCTTAAAATGTTGGAAATAACTTAAATGTCCGTCGGTAGGAGAAATAAATTATGCAGCCTAAAAAATACCACACAGCCCTAGGAAAGAATGAGGCACTTTTTCACGTATAGTTACAAAAGGTTCTCCAAAGTGAAAAAGGCATAAAACATATCAATGGAATGACACATTTGCTTTAAAAAGAAGAAGAAAAAAAGAATTACATGGAATGCCTTGCGGAATCTATCTTTAGAAAAATACAAAAGGAAGTGGTAACAGTGGTTGCCTTTGAAAAGGGAACCATTTGGTTGGGGAACAGGAGAGAGGGGAGCTTCACTTTTACTTTGTGCCTTTTATTACTCTTAATATACTTAATAAATACCATTAACATGGAAATTTAAAAAATTTTTGAAATAAAAGCCAAATATACATAGTAAAATCTGAAAGACATGCAATTAACATTATGGGGAACTTTCCTTTTAAGGTATATATTTCTATGTTTAATAATGCTTAGATATAGCAACGGTAAAGTAAACCATAGAGAAGACAGAAGACAACACAAGTGAGCATGTGCTTCTATTTATTTGTTCAGAGCATAAGCCTTACTATGACAGCTACTACCACCACCACTCACCTAAAATCTGCAACTTGGCTGCACCGGCTACTTTATTTTATGTAAATGGCACTCTCTGTTGTACTCTCCCTTGTAGAATTCAAAAGCATTTGGCCATAAAGTTAAATAAAAATGGGTAAAATGTTCTCTCCTCTGTTTCTGTCATCATACAAATCTCTAGCACAGCAAAGACGCAGTAAAGTCACTTCTCAGTCACTAGCTATTCTTTTGATTGCATCACATTTTCTTAACAGTTGTTTTAGGAACTTTTAAAATATCCTTTTTGTTTAACAAAAGTTGTTTAAGAGAAGTCTATTAAAATACAAAATCAACCCTGGCCAGAATGGCTCAGTCGGCTGGGTGTTGTCCCACAAAGGGAAGGGTCCCCAGCTTGATTTCGAGGACAGGGCACATGCCTGGGTTGCGGGCTCGGTTCCTGGGTGGGGTATGAGAGGCAACCGATCGATGTTCGTCTCTTACATCAATGGTTCTCTCCTTCTCTTTCTCCCTCCCTCTCTCTCTAAAAATAAATAAATATTTTGTAAAAATACAAAATTAACTCTTAAGGACCCTGGGGGAAGGGTATGAGAATCTCAGAGTGGCATCTCATCTCTTACTGCAGAAGGCCGCTGCTCAGTTTCTCTCCAAATGAATGCCAGGCTTACCTCAGTTTTAAATCTGGCTTGTTGCTTTATATCCTCAAGTTAACAACATTAGTCAAAAGGTCAAGGGACAAGTCTTACATAGTGGCCCCTGTATTTTCCAGAGGCCAGATGGGTTTGATGCTGGCCTGAAAGGCTTTGTCTAACTTGAGGTCATTCTTGGTCTTCCGGGCCAGGATTCTGAGGCAACCTTGTGACTGGAGTGAGAGCCATGATGGGCCGTGAGTGTACTGGTAATATCCTGGACAGAAACTTCTTGGCATCGATTTACCTAGACTGTCCAGTACTGGTTTTGAAATGGGGCTAGCACAGATTGAGATGTGTGCCCAAGTATAAAATGCACACTAGAGTTTGGAGACCTGAAGAAATAAAATATCTCATTAATCATGTTTTATATTTGAGTCCATGTGAATATATTGAGTTAAACAAAATGTGTTATTAAAAATAATTTCATCTGTTTCTTTTGACTCTTTGCAGGCGGACACTAGGGAATTAAAAACTGCACATGCGGTTTTCACAGGGCCCAGACACTGACATCACACTGATACAGAATTATCTAATGAGCAAAACCCAGGTACAATGGCGGGAAGGCAAAAATGGGATCTCATTCAGTTTAATAATCCACATCAGAGCACTAATTACATGTTTTGCAACTATTATTCAGTGTTACATTTTATTGAATTACTCTGTGTGACGCATCTGATTATTTTTTTAAAAGCAAAATGGCCAAAATCAGAGCAATCTGCACCCCTTGGACAGACTGTTCCTGATAATTTTTAAATCTACCAAATTTGATTAACTGTGGCTAACACTTAAAAACTAGTTTATTTCACTAAAAGTACATTCTAAAAGCACTAAATAAGCAAACAAAACTAACACAGTTTTGAGCCAAAAGAGTTTCCAGGAGCTTTGGAGGCCTGTCCAGCCCGAGGCGGTGGCCAGCAGCCGTCGCGGGGCTCCTGCCGTGGGGAACCCTCTGGACTCCGCCTGGGCACACAGTGCACTGTGCTGGGAAACACTAAGACACCAGAGTGCAGAGTAGCAGTTCTCAAACTTTTTAGTATCAGCATGCACTTTATGTTCTTATATATTATTGAACACCCCAAAAAGCTCTTGTTTATGTGGGTTATATTTATCACCAGTGACCATTTAAGAAATTTCAACTGAGAAAACATTCCAATATTTATTTTTAAATGTATTTTAAAATAACAATAATAAACTGGTTATAGTCACATACATGGCATATTTTATTGGAAATAGTTGTATTTTTTCAAACAAAAAATTTAG
>PVKM010038754.1:0-13994 GCA_004027735.1 Carollia perspicillata | reverse complement strand
GGTACCCAGTGGGCAGTGATGGTTGCTCAGTCAACATTTGTTGGAGAGCTACACCTAGATTTTTGCCCTGTGCCATTGGGGTACAGAGTTTTCAGAACTTTGTGTATTTTTTCACTTTCTGAAAAGAATTTCCCTGATTCTCCTTGTCAAGCTTGTGTAATTTAATATTCATGGAGAACAGCAAACAATTATGCTAAGCCTTGTGGGAGAAGTATGATTATGTTATGCACCATAAAGAAAAGACTATTGGGAATGTAATGGAACCAACAAACAGCTTTATCATTTTTAAACATATAAATTGTTTTATATTACCTAAATGAATTCTTTCAAAAACCTTGTGTGTGGGGCAGAAAAAAAAATTACTCTTGTTCTGAGAAGGAAATAGATGCTAAAATAGATTGTGACTTTTCCAGTGGGACAAGAGCAGGCCTAGTGGAACCGAGGTTGGCGTGCTCTCGGGCCAGTGATATTTCCAGGGCACACGCTCAACGCTGGTATTGCACACATGAGAACCAAATATTTGAGTGAATTAAAATGGACCTAGTTGATGTTTTTATACTGTCAAAGAAACGAAACTGCTTGATGATTTTTTACATGGAATTCACAAAAGGGGAGAACAGCCCACCTTTTCTGAAATCTTACTCTTTTTTTTTTTAACCTCCAAGACATCTTTATTTTTTTTATTTTTTTTATTGTTTTTATTGTTTTTCAGTACAGTTTTCTGTCTTTTATTCCCATCCCAGACCACCCCCCAGTGCTCCCCACCTCACTCACCTTTCCGCCCCCCCTAGTTTTTGTCCATGTGTCCTTTATACTTGTTCCTATAATCCCCTCCCTTTTTCCCTGAAATTCCCTCCCCTCTCCCCTCTGGATACTGTCATCTTACTCTTATAGAGGGCCTTGAATATGCACAGAGGTCTTTAGAAAAACTTTTTTCCAACACCAGGAACTCATCCTGCATCTCATAGTAAACCACTGACTTTTTTTCTGAATGAATGCTACACTCAATAAAAGTGAAATATTTTCAAGGTATGTGGCTGTGGCATTTATCATTTCATTGATCAGAAGAATTGATTGGACCCATTATTCCTTTATCACATCATCGATTGGCAGAGGTTACTGGGCTCTTTATTCCTTCAGAAGCTCTGTCCAGAGAATAGCTTAGATAAACTGAAATGACTGTTTTCACCCAACAATGTCTGAATTAGCTCAGCAGCCTTAGGAGAGTGTGTATTAAATACAACAATAGCAGCTGCTGGACAGAGTGATGCCCTATTATATGCCAGACCCTCTGCCTGCTTTTCTCATATCACTTAACTCATACCACATTCTGCACAAGTGTCTGAAGAGCAAGGCACAGCCAGCCCTTTCCTTTATGTTGCCGGGGCGCTGGACATGGAGAATCTGTGGCCCTAATAAGGGGAGCTGTTTGAGGTTTGAACCCAGGTATGCATGACTCCAAATCCTGTCTGCTAGTTAATAATCACAGTTATAAAGGTGCACATTTTCCCCTTGATAGCGTAACACTATATATATAGATATCAAGATATCAAAATTAAGTGCCTGGAATTTGAATTCAGTCTGTGGCAACCCTAAGGGATTGTTAATTGGTGAGGAAATGTTCAAGGTTTGCAAAGCTGTCCACTTCATGGTGATTCTATTCATTAAGTGAATCTTAAATAACCCTTAGTATGAAAAGAAAAGAAAAGAGACAGTCTATGACTCCACATCATTTAGGTGCATAATAAAGTCACATTGGCATTGAGTTAATTATTTTTCCTTCTGTTTTGCAATTTGCTCTTAAGAATTGCTTATTAAATTATTTTTTCTTTTACATGCAGAAGAAAATATTACATCACTAAAGCAGTAAGATAATGTGAGGAAAGCATATGTCTTTTATGATTTCTCAATGAGGATTTCTGAGAATTCATCCCCAGGCCTGCACTCAGTTTATCCTTTCAACGTGCTCTGGTACCTGATAGATTTTCTATGTAAGAAATTCCATCTGCAAGATTCTACTTGGGCATGGACTTGATAAAGCTTTTCTCTTCTTGAGGTTCTACAGGGTTTTCAGTGGACTCTCATTGTCAACATAGGCCTTGGGTTTTGTATTTTGTTGAAGCAACCTGTATCTTAGATAATAACTCAGGGATAATAACCTCTGTTGAGAGAGGTTTGAACTTTAATTAGTTCTTCTTTAGTTTCCATGCTGAGAAAGGGAAAGCGTGTTCCTTGAAACCTTGGGTCTATCGAGTAATCTGAAAAAAAAAATAGATCCTATAGTTAAATAATTTGTGAAAATGGTACCTATAATAGCCCTTTCCGGGAGATTCTTAAGGAGCATTAGCCTGTTCAAGGTCCCAAGGCATTTAAGTTTGCCCAACTGGGAATTTCCATATTATTGAGCAATGATTTTTTTGCATATAACAATTACAAATAGGCAGTGCAATTCCTGGAAATAATGGTAGTATTGCATTAGAGACAGGATGCCGCAACATGGAATTTGCTGTATAAGTTGAGAGTATTCTTTTGGGCTATAAAACAGCTGATCTTTTAGAATACTTAGTTAAGGCTTGCCTAAGTGTTAAATAAACTTGAGTGTCCACATGCATCACTTGGCCATTTTGCTAATATAAATCGATTCCGTAGGTCTGTAATGGGGCTCATGTTTCTAACAAGCTCTCTGAGACGGCCAAAGCTGCCAGGAAGAAGACAGTACTCTGAGTAACAACAATTCTGATCAGGGTTCTCATCCTTTGCGCTGCTGACTTTTTGTGCTAGGTAATTCTTTGGTGTGTGTGATGCCCTGTGCATTGAAGGATGTTCAGGTGCGTTGCTGGCCTCTATCCACTAGATGACTATATGGCACTAGGTAGTACCTCCTCACCCCAGTTTTGACTACTAAAAATGTATCCAACTTTGCCAGATTTCCCTGGCAGGCAGAATCACTCTCTCTTGAAAACCACCGATTAAAATAGTTTGTACCAAGATGGCCTGTCTCTTTAGTTTCTGAAGCTTTCTCTGTTCTAATGGGAATGATTGACCAAACCAGGATATTTAAATTGTGTTAAATCACAGATTTTTTTCTTTTTTTAGATTTCATTTTTATTTATAGTTAGAGAAATAGAAAGGGAAGGAGAAACAGAGGGAGAGAAACATCAATGTGTGGTTGTCTCTTGTGCGCCCCCAAGTGGAGACTTGGCCCGCAACCCAGGCATGTGCCCTGACTGGGAATCGAACCAGCAACACTTTGGTTCGCAGCCCGCCCTCAATCCACTGAGCTACGCCAGCCAGGGCAGATTTTTTTTCTTAAGAAGAAATAATAAAATGTTTTTTCTCAAAATTGGGGTTACTGGAAAGAAAGTAGTGGTTCTTTCCATGGTTCTATTTAATTTATAGGGATAGTTCGTGTGCACTTACTGGCTTTTTTCCAGGGAACATATTTATGGTTCACAGGGACTTCCTAGAACCAGAGAATAAAATGGGCTTCAGACAACTTAAGGGCTCACGCAGAACTAAGAAGGAAATTAAGACATCCAGTCTATTACTGGAGTACCAGTTATTTCTTAGACTGACACCAATGATTTTTGCAATTTTTTAAGTAAAAGTAGAATTCAGGCATAAAAAAGATTAGGAAACATATAATAAAATAACAAAATGAATGTTGCTAGCTTTCTGAGGAGGTGAACTCCCTAGTGAGAGCAGGGCAGAGCCTTTGGGAATGCAGCTGTCAGTCTGGAGGCGGGGACAGTACACCTCCAGAAATGAGGGAGGAGCTTCAGGCTGGCCTGGAGGGAGTTGCCGCTCTCCCTGAGGGGTGGCTGGTAACAGGAAACCGCCACCCCTCAGCTGGCCCAAGGAATCTAAAGTTCTATATGTGTATTAACAAAACTTTAATGAATCTGAACCCAGAATTCCTTTGACTTTTAAAAATGGGCTATTATCTTTTCTCACTAAAAGCAAAGACTTTGGAGATGAGTTCTTTACATTAAATTTTACATTTGACTTGTTATAAGGCATTACTCTTCTTAAGTAGAGTAAACGCATATCCAATTTATATTACTCCCCTGGGCCCAGATGGCTTTACCTATACGGTGAAGGTTTTGGATTAGATGGTCACTACACTCTCCTTCAAGTTCCAGATGACACGTTTCAGTGATTCTGCCACAGGTTCGAGTGGATGGAGGAGAAACCAAGGTGTGTCTGTAAAAGAACTGTAAAGAATAATTAAAATAACTTAAATGTGTATATTTTACAAACAGTTGTTTTTTGGTGACTAGATTGATGGGCTGGCTTTTAAGGTATAACTTTTTTTATTAAATCAGATTATAAGGATTTACTTTTTATTTTTTCATTGTTGTTCATTTATAGTTGTCCCCATTTCCCCCCATTACTCTTCCCTGTCCTACCTACCCTCTACCTCCCATGTTCAATCCCCCTTCACCTCCCCTGTTCATGGGTCCTTTAGACATGTTTCTTGACTTGATCCTTCCCCTTCTTTCCCCCCTTACCTCCCTTCCCCTCCCCTCTGGTCACTGTCAGTTTGTTCTTTATTTAGATGTCTCTGGTTCTATTTTGCTCACTTGTTTGTTTTGTTGATTAGGTTCCACTTAAGGCACAGGTAGCAAACACAAGGCCCATCCAGCCTTCCACCTTATTTTATCTGGCCTGGCACCTTGTTTCAGCCTGGCACTTTGTTTCTACCCGGCGGCAGCACTGAGCTCCTTGGCCCTAGTTAAGGAGTAGTCACATTTATACAGTCCTAAAACTGCACTCGGCCCTTTGAAGGCAACCTTGAGGCTGATGTGGCTCTCAGTGAAAATGGGTTTGACACCCCTGACTTAAGTTATAACTTTCTTATGTGAACAAAAATATAGAGGTCGTTATCATGATTTTCAAAATGAGGACCGAGACGTTTGTGTGAGTTAGAAATTGACACTGCAGAATGTTGTATATCAGTTCAGTTTTGAGTAGCACTGTTCTGAGGCTAAAGAAGTAGAATTTTGAGCTAGGATATTTTGATAAATAAGAAGCAATTCAAATAAGAGTAACTTGTCATGTAAATTTTTTTAAGAAAAGGAATTGGGAGAAAATTAAGCACAAGGTATATTGATTTGCAAATTCGCCAGATGAAAATATTTTTAAAGTATATTATGTTTGAGCAAAAGCCAACTTCTCAGCTGGTTTTGGGCATTTGTACTCACTTTCCTTTCAAGGGAACTGTTAGCAAGACCGTCTTTCAATGCCTCTCTGTGCCCCCCTGAGTTGTGTGTTCTGTTAAAATGGCTCATTGGCAAGAACTCAATCTACTTGGGAATATACACTCCCCCTCTATTATTTAAACAGAACTCAGTGGGCATTTAGAAATAGAAAACATTAGGTGAATATCTTCCAAGAATCAAGATTGTATATGAAGGTGGTGATTTTCTTCCAAAATTTTACAGCTATTAAAGGAAATGATTGTTTTGTCATTCAGAAATTGACATCTATTACCTCTATTTGGGGTAGTAATTCCTTTTCCTTCAGGTAACCTTTGTGGGGTTTTTTCCATGCTTTTCTGGATCATGATATTATTTATTCCTGCTACAATCCACCTGTACCTTGGAACCCAGAAAAATACATTCTGAGGCATAAAAGCCCATGTGAGGAATTGCCTTCGACTTCCAAAGGAAGGTCACTGCTTAATATTTATGCGGTCTTCACTGCTCTTTCTCGTGCTCTGCTCAACACCAGTGTGCGGGTCTGAAGCTTGCTCTCTGTGTGCATTGATCAATAGATCTGCTCTGAATGGTCGCACTCCTGCTGGTTGTCAGGATGACACGCTTTACAGTGTTTTAGAAACGTCTTCCAGACTTGAGCACTGGACCTGATTTCCTTTGATTAACGGCATTCCACTTTTTCGGGGCATCAGTGGAGGTGGCTATTTTGCCAAGTAGTCCTGGAGGTTGGGAAATCATCAAGGGGGGATGCAGATACTCACTGATGGTGGTCTGCATTATTGTAACTGCCTGTTATCAGTATATATTTGTCATTTGTACAACTTCCTCCACCCTCAGTCTGCATTTTGTTTGTAGTAAAAGTTTTATTGCATAATTACTAAGGATACAAAGTCTCTGCAATCACTAGTATTTGGATGGATATTGCAAAGCACTGTATAGACTGCTTCATAAAATTACTTCCTAATTTGATAGATATTCTATTCCAGGAAGGGAGAAAGGGGAGGAAAAGCTAATATTTCCTGTAGAATGATCCTGGTGTAAGAATAGATTTGAGATTGGCTGTAGTTACAGGTATAAAATATTCTGCAGCAAACTTATAAACAGTTTGTGTGTGTGTGTGTGTTTAATTTCTGTTAGGAGTATGATGTACATGCTAAATGGGATATGTTGCAAAGCGTCATTTGTGGTGATCATTGAAGGGGCAGATTGTCCTCATTTTTCTTTCGCCCCCTGTAAAATCCCACTAAAGGGATGGTAGAAGTATGAATGAGTGGGAATTAAACAATTGAAACTGGGAGGGCCTACGAATGTGAAGAATTTGAACTCATTTCTAGAAGACTACAAATTAATGAAAGAGCTTTGATTTACAATTCAAAGTAGAGGGATGAGACACTCAGAATACTTTTGCAGAAAGAAGATGGTGTGAAGGAGCCCGGAGTGGTGGGAGCTGATCTGTTGGCAGAACCACAGAGGCCACAGGTCCGGGCCGGGAGGTCTTTGCGGCAAGCCTGGAAAAGTGACTGCAAAAAGGGGTGAAAGTAATAACCCCTGTCTACATTGTAAGAAACAAAGGATACTCTTTCCTGTGAGAAGTACAAGGCACTGATGTACTAAAATACAATTATAAAAACAGAAAAGAATGAATGTTAGCAATAAGATATGCAGAATATTGAGGTGTGGTTGAGATGTTGTGGCGATGCTGAAAAACGATCCATAGCAATTTGGAGAGCTGTAGAGGTTAGTAATAGAACTGCACGATCCCTAACATCCCTCAGAAATTATGAATTTCTATCCTTCCCAATCTCACCTGATCTCTTTGAGCTCCTATGACGTTCCTGGGGAGTTCTGTCTCTCTCCCTTTAAATCTCAATTTTTTGTTTTTTTATGCTTAGGAGATGACTTTCTCAGCCTTTGTCCAGTCATTACCTGTCTCAGGGAGGATGCCTTTTTTTTTTCTAAAGATAACGTTTAACCACACTCCCCCACACTCGTCTGTTTCATATTCTTCTGAATGTTCTTTTTTAAATTTTATTTTACTTTAATTGTTGTTCAAGTACAGTTTTCTGTCTTTTACTCCCATCCCAGCCCAACCCCCAGCCCTCCCCACCTCCTTCCCATTTCCACCCCCACCCCCTAGTTTTTGTCCATGTGTCCTTTATACTTGTTCCTGTAAACCCTTCCCCTTTTCCCCTGAAATTCCCTCCTCTCCCTGCTCTGGTCACTGTCAGCCTGTTCTCTATTTCAGTGTCTTTGGTTACATTTTGCTTATTTGTTTTGCTGTTTAGGTTCCTGTTAAAAGTGAGATCATCTGGTATTTGTCTTTCACCACCTGAATCGTCTTAACCTATTCTTTTTCTCAAGTTTTTAACTCTTCCTACTCTTACATATTCTTTGCCTAAAACATGTTCAAATCATTCCCTTCATCTTAAATTTACACAGAGAGAAATCATTGCTTTTTTTCCCCTTTTTCAAGCTATTTCCCCTGCTGCACCACCAAATGTCTACAAAGGGTGCTGTACAGTGTTTGTGTCCAGTCCCTCATTTTCTGTTAATCTTTCAACCTGTTGACTATATCTTCTGCCCCCAATATGACATTGAAATTGCTCTAAAGGCTTGTAATCTCCATGCTGCCAAAATAATAGCCTCTTGTTTTCCCCTTAACTTACTTGGCACATTCATGGTGCCCAACAGTGTGGGCTGTTCCCATAGGAAACTGGTGTTCACCCCGAACTGCCCAGCACCGCTGTTCTTGTTCTCTCTCTTTTCCAAGAGTCTTCTCATTTCCATCACTGGCTCATTTTCTTCCATCTTTCCCTTAAATGTAATACTAAAATGCCCTGAAATTCTACCCTGAATCTTATCACTCTTCACATAATTTCCTGGGCCATTTTGCCATATCTTTTGTTCAACTACCTTTTATTGAAAACAGTAAAACAGTCAACTTTCCTGATCTGTCTTCCAAATTCAGTGAGAGATTGCACTGAGAACCCAGACTCTCTTATGAAAGACCCCCGGTTTGTCATCTCTCTGCCCTCCATGATAAGAGCTAGACAAAAAAGCACACATTACAAAAATAAGTGGGATTGAGCAGAAATACAGGAAAATATCCGTATCCTTCATATCCCCGTGGAACTAAATGGAAAGGTCTTATCTGTGTTCTCCCAAAGTTTCAAAATGTGAATTCTCAAGAAAATCAGTCTTGACATTCTTGGTGCCTTTAAGAAGGGCAGACAGCCACCGTGCTCCAGGGTTGGGCATGATAAGAGCCCGGGGGCCTGCTCCAGTTCTACTGGGGCTAAAAGAGAATATTAGAAAAATATGATGCTCTTTGCAACCAAATAAATGAAGGGTAAAATTCGCCCCATCTAGTGAGTGTAGTAAAGATTGGTGCCTTTGTGGTCAAAGGCCCAAGAGTTGGGAAAACGAGGATAGATGAAATTGAGAACTTCCAAAGCACCGGACAAAGAGTTTTATGTAGCAAAAGCATGAGCCTGGTTCTATCAGCCGGGTGTTGGACCAAGAATGTAGCCAGATCTCACAAGGCACTCCCAGTGGGTGCTGCCTGGCACCACGTCCTTTATGAACACTCATTTTCTACCAATTGGCACAGACATTTGTCAAGCTGCTGGCTTTGCCATGGTGATCAGCACAAGGGACATGCCCATGTCTATCCATCTTTCCACTACCATGATGAAAGTGTCCATGTATTTGCAAATAATTACCCACTTTCAGTGATAATCTCATTAAGGAACATCTTTTCCCCATCCTGGTCAGTACCCAAGAGCAAAGATTAGGCATAAAAGGTAGACTACACCCCGTCTATGCAAAATGACTGGACCCTCAAATCTAGCCTTTATTAGAGGAAGGAAATTATTTGATTCCAAATGAAAGTTTTTACAAAATGGGTAGAAAAAAGTCTTAACCTAAAGGCACAGTTTTTAATACCTAACATAACTAGAAAGTTATGGAACCAGATAGAAATTCTTCAAGGAAGTTTGTATTTAACAGAGAGAGGGTTATAAAGAATTCCAGTGCTCACCATACATGGAGAAGTTTATTTCTAGATTTTTAAGTCTATTCCCCAAATCTGTATTTCTATCATGTCACTCTATTCATTACTATAAACAGGATATTGAAATTTCCAACTGACATCATTGGATTATTTGTTCCTCTTCAATTCATTTTTGTTTTGTGCATTTTGGGGCTCCATAGTTACGTGCATGTATATTCAGAAATTTTGTATCTTCTAGATGGATTGATTCTTCTATCACTAAAAAATGTCACTTTTTATATCTAGTAACATTTGTTGTATAAAGCCTATTATGTCTGACATTAGAATAGTCATCAAAGATATTTTTATGCTGTTCACACAGTGTATCTTTTCCCATCCATTTGCCTTCAATCTGTGTATGTTTTGAATCCAAAAGGTGTCTCCTCTAGACGGCATATGGTTTGATCTTTAGTTTTTGTTTTTGCTTTATATCATGTATATCAATTTCTTCCTTTTGATTAGATTATTTAATTCATATATTTTCACTGTTTATTACAATCGAATTAATCTCTACTAATTTTTTCTTTTCATTTTCTATGTTTCTTGTGCTTTTCTGGTCTTCTATCCATCTTTTCTGTTGTTCTTGCAATAAGTGGATATTTTCTAGTATAACATTTTAACTCATTTAAATACAACATTTTTAAAAAATACAGGCACATTGTACTTCCATACAATGGAATATTTCTGTATAAATCAACCTATAATTTGGAATAGCTACTCACACGTGTTTGAAATTCATCATTTCACCCCCAAGAAAAAAGTCCTCTTTTGCTGTTTAACTCACGTGACTAGCTTCATCATCCATGCTTTCCCACAGTAGTTTCTCTTCATTGCTCGTGCTTTTCATCTTTTACCACGTTTTTAAAGAAATTATTTTCTTAGTGGTTACTTTAGGGCCTAAAAATGCATATTAACATATCAGATTTATACTAAATTCTAGTGAGGTATAGAAAAGTTACTCTGATCCAGCTCATTTCCCTCTCCCCATTTTTGGCCTTTATTATTATATGAGTTACATTCATCTATATCACAATGCAAAACCAATGATACATTGTTATGAGTATACTTTATATAATTTAGTCTTTAGTGAAACTTAGAAAAGAAAGAGCAGGTATATATTTACATAATTTGTTGTATTAACTTTTTTAGCCACGTCTGAGTCTCATCACCTGTTTCTAAGTGTTCTTATTCTCCATCCAGTATCATGACTTGTCTAACAGTGCTTTTCTCCCATCTATTTTCTCGGTTCTGTTTTTGTCAAAAATGTTACATTTATATATGCTATAGGAGCAGTATTACAATGAGATACATATTGTTTTATGCAATTGCTTTTCCAATTAATTAAGAGAAGAGAGGGGAAGACTTATGCATGTACAGTCTTTTATAAGTACATAATTACCTTGTCGGGTGTTCTTTTTATTATGTTGATTTGAATTAATGTCTACTGTCACATACTTTCAGCCTGAAGAACTTTCCTTAGTATTTCTTGTAAAATGGATGTACTAGCAATAAACCTCTCTGTCTTTGTTTATCTGAGAGTATATTTATTTTACCTTCAATTTTGAAAGATGGGTTTGATGAATATAAGGTTTTGGGTTGAAAGTTTATTTTTCTTTTAGTACTTTAAATATTTCATCCCACTTTCCTTCTTGCTTGCATTGTTTCTGGTATGAAGTCAACTGTTAGTTATTGGTGTTCACTTGAAAATAAAGAGTCGTTTTTCTCCTGCTGTTTCCAAGATTTCTTGATGTCTTTTCTCTTAACATGTTAATTATGATGTACCTGGATATGAATCTCTTTGTGTTTACCCTACTTGAAGTTTATTGAACTTCCAGGATGTGTAGATTAATGTTTTCCATTAAATTTGGGAAGTTTACAACCATTATATATTTGACAGCTTTTCTGCTTCTTTATCCCTCTCCTGTGCTTCCGGCACTCCCTCTATAGGGATAATGGGATGGATAATGGCGTACCACATTTCTCTGAGGCTCTGTTGGATTTTCTTCATTCTTTTTCCTCTCTAACCTTCAGGTTATATAATCACTATTGTAAGTTCATTGCATCTTTCTTCTGCCAGATCAGGCTTACTATGGATCCTCTCTAGTGACTTTTTTAAAATTTCAATTATTGTACTTTTCAACTCCAGGATTGTCATTGGATTCTTTTGGATAATTTCTGTCTATTGATATTCTCTTTTTGATTAGTCATTGTTCATACATTCCTTTTATTCTTTATGCATGGTTTTTGTTTCAGTTATCTGAATATATTTATTACAGCTGCTATGAAATCTAAATCCACCATCTGGGTTCTGTAATGGCAGTTTGTAATATTGGCTTTCTTTTTGTCCTTTGTATGGGTTACATTGCTTTTCCATTTTTTATATGTCTAATCTTTTTTTTGTTAAAAACTTGACATTTTAGATAATACATTGCAGTAAATCTGGATACTGAGCTCTATTTCCACACACACACCTGAGCTTGTGGTTTCATTTTTTGCATACTTATTTCTCTAGCAACTTGGCTGGACTGGTGCAGTGAAGTTTGTTTTCCCTGTATAACATCAGAGGTTGCATCCTTTGGCATGTGCAAAGTCTCCCTAAGTGCCCTTCTTCATCGCATGGTTGACTTTGCCAGGCTATCTTTCATTGTCTTTTTCTTGGATGACTCTATTCTTCCATTTGCTTCAACTTCCAGAGCTCTCTTCATAGTTGTCTCTTTTCTGTACTGTCTCTGTTAAACTTCTAGCTGGTCTACCACTTCTTTATTCCTACCAAGAAGCTGCTAGCCTTCTCTTAATTACTCCACAAAGTTGTTTTCAGTAAACCCTTAGTCTTGAACTTCCTCATACTCTGTTTTAAATATAGTCAATCCCATTCGGGAGAACACTGGAGTTGTGTTCTTTCGCCTTGCCTCTCCCCTTGGGTATATCATCTGCATGACTACTTTGGAGATGAAGGCCAGTGCAATGACCCACCTCTTTTGGAGGGACACGCCTTGTCTATGAGCAAGGCACTGGGCTGGAATGGCAACTCCTGGTCTTATCAGCTTGCATGTCTCAGCATGGCCCCACCTCCTTTTAAGCAAGCTGGCACAAAGCCAACCAGAGCCAAACATTGTCAGCTTGCAGCAGCTGGGATGGAGCTTCCAACCTGCAAATAGGGCTGGGCGAAAGAAGAGTGCCTCGGGCCTCTCAGCCACATTTGCCTGAAATCAAGTTCCTTCCATGTGGAGTGGCAAGAGAAAAGTAATACTGCTAGTTTGTCCTACTTGAAAAGAAATTATAGCCCTAGGCTTGTAGGTGGTGAGAGTGGGAACCCTGTCTTCCTGTTCAGGCCAGTTGGGATAGAGCTGCTATCACATTTATTAGAAAAGAGGAGAGATGCTATGGTTAAATACCAGCAACTCTCATCTTACTGAGATTTAGTTAATTTTCTTGAGCAAATGTTCCTTCATATGCTATATGCCCTTCGGACCATTTCCAAAGACTTTAAAGGGCTGTTGTTGAATAATTCTTAACAGTTATATTTATTTCATTGGGGTAGTGCTTCCCTACCACAATCCTGTTTTAGTATCTGCACTAGCCTAAAAAGTTCTCTCACGCCCTGTTTCATTTAATCCCTAGTATCAACTTCAGCTGTAGGCAACTACTAATCTGCTTTCTTACCTATAACTGTACTTTTTCTAAACGTTTCATAAAAATGGCATCGTACAATATGTAACCTTTTGCCTCTGAGTTCTTCCACTTATCATAATGCTTTTCAGAGTCATCATGTTTTAGCATGCATCAGTAGCTCATTCCTTTTTGTTGCTGAATAGGCCATTGTTGAACTATCGCACATTGTTTTTAACCACTCACCCCTGGGTGAACATCTGTGTTGTTTTTAGTTTTGGGCTGCTGTGAGTAGCGCTTCTTTGAACATTGCATACACATCTCTGTGCACATGTACATTTTCATTTTTAATGTATATTTCTGTGCAGTATGAATTCATGTTTAACTTTTAAGCAACTGCCAAACTATTTTCCAAAGTGGATACATGTGTCATTTTACATTTCCACTAGCAATATATAAATGCTAGTTTTCCCATGTCCTAGACACCATTTGTCATTATTTGTCTTTATTACAGACATTTTGAAGACTGTATAATGTTGTCTCATTTTAAAATTCTGATAATGAAACAGTTATTTCAGTGCCCTTAAGTAAAATATCTTACATTTTTCAAAATTATAGTGGATTTTCTCTAAAATATATGAAGAAACTCTATTTTATCCAAAAGAAAACTGGTATAAGTTACTGGTGTTATCATTAAGTGTTATTACATATAATATTATTGAAATAATGAGATCTCACAAAGAAAAATTTCAATAACATGTTCAATAATGTTTAGACTTTGGAGGGTGTCTTTTCATACCTACATAAAATTGATTCTTAAGGACATATTTGGATAATACCACTTTACATATATTGATTTTATTTCACTTCTAATCCTTTTAGCTTGTATTCATTAAGTTGCTCATCTTCAGAACTGAAGCATGTTACATTACTAGGTATTAATTTAACACAACATTTCATTGTTCCGAGTTGCTTTTGCAATTTAATTTTCAAGTAACCTACCTTGGAACTAAGGATGCTTCCCTATCTTCAGCTGGTACACGTACGATCTTATGTTTAATACAAGGCATGAAGGTGAGCACACAGGTAAAGTCTACCTTCCAGGAAGCTTGGCC
>PVKM010038753.1:0-14011 GCA_004027735.1 Carollia perspicillata | reverse complement strand
CCCTTCCTCCCCAAAACCAGTTCCCATTACCTTGGATTCTCACCCTTCTTCAAGGTCCAATTGCCCCAGGGTCCAGTTTCGCTGGGTGCCCCCAGGAGGCGGTGAGGAGAGAGGGAAGGGTGGGAAGTGAGCTGGGGGTCTGCAGTCCTGTGCTACAGTCCCTGTCTCCTGTGTGGGCTCGAAGCCATCATTAAGCCACATCTGCCAGGCGCCTAGCATGTGCGGCAGACACGTGTCTGGAGCCGTGGGGAACAGAGGCATGTACATGACACGCTCGCTCCCCTTTCTCCCAGAGAACCAGACGGTGGGAAGATGGTCTGTGGCCATAAGGCACAACTGAGGCAAAGGGACGGTCAGCAGGGGTTAGAACCCTAGGTGTGACTGTGACAAAGGAAGGAAGCCTGTGGAAGCGCCGTGGAGGGCCCCTGGCCCAGCCAAGTGCAGGGGGTGGTGAGGAAAGGCTTCCAAGAATACGTGACTTCTGGGCTACATCTGGAAGGACATGTTGGCACGAGCCAGGCGAAGAGGAAGGGAAGGGCGGAGCAGGTGGAGGGAACAGCAGGGGCAAAGGCAGAGGCCCTGCAGCGTGGGGAGCATGTGACGAGGGATGGGGTGTTGTTCTGACGTCACCTGCGTGTGCCCATGAACCCCCCACAGCTGCCCCACAGGGAGGTAGAGGCATGGCTTGGTTTGGGCTCCCCAGATCAGAAAAGAACCCAGGGAGCTTCTCTGGGAGGTCACCAGGGAAACCTCAGGGAGGCAGCAGGGAGGAGAAAATAGCCAATGTGAAGTGCTGTCACACGGCTGCCATGGGGGGTGGCCAGAGCTCGGGGACCTCCCGGAGTTTGTGCCGAAGACCCACTGGAGGGTTCGCTGGAGAAAAGGATGGTGGGACTCTGTCTGCCAACTCCCTGTCCATTCTGGGTTGAGCAAGGGCCGTTTCTGGGGACACCAGCTCTCCACACAGCAGCCGGCCCTGGGCCTAGCTGAGGCTGCTGCCCCAGACAAAGGGTCAATGCACTCACAGTGAGCAGACATTGGCTCTCTTGTCAACAGATGCACCGAGGTGCCATCACTGGGCCCTGACAGTCTCCATTACCTCATTAACCCCATCTTGCAGATGAGTAAACTGAGGCCCAGAGCATCCAGTATCCAGGCCCAGGTCACACAGCCAGCACATCACAGAGCTCAAACCCAGGGATCTGTGACGATAACCATGAGCCATGCTGCCCCTCACGGTCCACTCCTGAGAGGAGGGTGGGGAAGGGCGAGAAATAAAGACAGAGAGGAAGGAAGGCAAGGAGTGCTGGAGGCCAAGACTTGCTGGGAGCAGAGTGGGTGGGGTGCTTCCCCAGGGAGCCCTGAGACGTTCTGGGAACTGGGGAACCCCACTGACCTCATCATTGACATGGCCAGGCAGTGCCTCACAGAGCCCAAGGTTCTGCAGCTGAATCAGGCCCCTCCCTCTGTTCAGTGACCACTTTTTTCCAGCCCGATCTAGAAGGGCTTGCTAGACACAGCTTTCCCAGTGGGCAGGGAAGAAAGAGTACATTTACTCATGCGAAAAGTCTTACCAAGGTTGAAACATTAGTGTGCATTCAGTTACATATGCCACAAATTGTCTTTATTGAAAAGGATAAAAAATACTCGCAATTGGGGCTGTCCCGCAAAATCTAGGGAATATAATCTGTGCCCTGGAGAGATCAGTGTGTGAGCACGAAGTGCAAGGTCAGTGATCACAAATGTGGGTTTTAGCGTCCTAGCCAGGACCCAGCTCATGGTAGATGCCTGCTAAGTGCTTGGTGGCCGTGTGACTGACTGGGTCTAATCTCAGCTGTCCCACAGACTCTGTGCATGGATGGCCCTTTCTGCACCTCAGTTTCCTCACCTGTAGGAAGAGGTCAGTAATACCCATCAAAAGGAAATTTAGGTGAGATCCTTCAGGGAAAGCCCTTAGCAGGAGCCTGGCATACAGTAAATGCTCAGTTAACAGTGGTGGAGACAGTGGTAACACAGTAATGGGACTGAGGAAGCCGATGTGGGGCTGGTGTTCTGCATTTCTCCACCTAACGGGAGACTCCACCATGGCGTGCTTGGCCCACACATGGCAGGCCTGAATAGTAATGCCCCAAAGAGGTGCCCTATCGATGAGGGGTGAGGACTGGTGGGTAAATACCCCAGCTCCCTCCCCCATAGGGGGCAACCCTGAGGTATGTCCCACACTGCCTCTCTGTTGGCCGAGTCCCAGCGCCCTTCTTCTCCTGGCTCACTGGCCCCCGCCCCTGCTGGCATTCCCTGGGGTGACTCCCTGAGAAACTCCCTGTACCCAAATCTCGTCTTAGGTTCATTTTTGATGGGAACCTCCCACTAAAAAATGAAGAACAATAATAGTAGTAGATTTGGCCCCAACCTTAAAGGGCTGAGGAGTATGTGACCACCCAATACCGCCCTGGTCCCTGCCTATTGAGATAAACAGCTGGACAAAGCTGGGGGAGGAAGAAAGTGAGGCCACATGTCCTGTGAGGGATTACACTTTGGCCGTGAGCTAAGGATCTTAAAGCTCGCTGATTCTGTAGCCCGTGTGGGGGGCTCAGGCACACACTGCCCCCAGCTCTGTGGATCCCGCTGTCCCACCTGTCACCTAGGGCTGTCTTCTCTTCAGCCCCAACCCTGGGGCAGACCAAGGCTTCCCTGGAACCGATCCAACCTCATCTTCCTGGGCCATGAGACAAAGGGTGGCCTCCGCATCGGGGGCCTGATAGGTTCAGGGGAAAGAGGAGGCGCCCCTCAGCTCCTACCCCCAAGTCAGGCCCCCTTCAAGGCTCAGCCCTGCCACTTACACACAGCCCATCCCAGAGCAGGCCACTCCCTGCTCTGAGCCTAACTTTTCCTCCTCTAACATGCAGGGGGCGAGACAGCAGCAGAGCGAGAGATACGAGCCAGGAGCTAGGCTGCCCGAGACGGAACCCAGCTGTCACTCGCTAGCTGTGTGGTCTTGAGTCAGGTACTTGACCTCTCTGTGCTTCTGTTCCCTCATTTATAAAATAGGAAAAATAATAGAGCCTAATTCATAGAGTTTTTAATTCAGGTTAAACACATTAATATTTATAAAGTGCTTAGAAGATGGGCACGGTTAGTACTACATATATATTTGCTGAGTAAACACGTATATCATTTACCTCAAAGGGTTGTGGTGGAATCTTCAAATGATAGGTGTCTGAAAATCCTTTGTATGTGGCAGAAATGCAAGCCAATACATTACAGCTATGAATTCTCTTTTTGTCTCCATTCCCCAAACTGGCTTCCCTGGGTGGATTTGTGGTGCAGTACACAGATATGAGTGTGGCACTTCCCCTCCCAAGCCGAGAGACCTCAAGTCAGTGATTTCATACCTCAGAGTCTCCCATCTTGGATAATAATGGCACCCGTCTCTTAGGGTGAGGTGAGCAGTATGGGAAGATAGGTAAGGGAGATACCGGTCCTGGATCTGCCCCCCAAGGCACCCAGTAAATGTCAGTTTCACTCCTCAGTTCCCAAAAGGAAGTCACTTTGCTTCTTTGAGGTTCGGGATCCTTACGTATAACAGAAGCCCAATACACCAGTTCTCTGGGCTAGTGGGAGGGTGCGTGGGTTGGTGCATGCGAAAGCTTGAAGCCCGGGTCTGGGGGAGAACATATGCTCACTGACAGTCTTCCTCCCCTCCAGAAAAATCTGTTGATCAATCTAAATCACAGAGAATCCTCTAATCTCCCAGGCATGGCCAGCGAACTGTCTGTAGGATTTCTCTCTCTCTCTCTCCGTGACTGACTGAGGCTGCTGGTGGAGTGCATCTGCTCACAGAGCCAGCTGGTGCAGAAGGGGGCCAGGCTGGAGCTCGAGCTTGCTGCCAGAGTCCCTGGGAGGAAGCACCTGAACTTGGGTGCCAAAATTTTCAGGACCTACAGGTTGATCCTGAAGGCATGGGCTGAATGGCCTTGGTCCAAATACACCCTCCGTGGCCGAGAGAAGCCCAGAGATGTTTGTCAGAAGGCTCGGGTTCCCATGAGCCTGGCCTGTGTGGCCTAATGTGTTTGCCTAAAGGCTTCTGTCTTTCTACTGTGTTTACCTCCAGGTAAGAGGTCTGGGAGATGAGCAGATAGCACCTGTGAGTAACCAACCCTCACCCCGAATGTTGAGCCGGCATCAGAACCTGACCCAGAGAAGAACCAGGCCAGAGGAAAGGTGCGGAGACAGGAATTCTGCTCTGGACGCTGCTGAGACCCAGTCTGCAAGGGACCAGAACATGTGCTCCAACTCCAAGGCAGTTTACATGACAGCCCCACTCCCACTTAGATATATATATAATCTTTCTATCCCAGACAAGGCGAGGGACCCAGCAGGGCAACACAGCCAGAGTGGAACCAGGTCCCTAAACTCAGCACAAAAGCAAACCCCCTGAGATATTGTACAGTGGAAACACTACGGGTGAGAGTTAAGGGGAGTCACAGATGGGAGATGATTTTCCTTCCCTTCATTTGGTCATTGGTTCATTCATTCATCATTCAGTGAAGAGGCACGGGCAGGGGCGCTCTCCGAGGTGCTGAAACACACAGTGCCTCCCACTAGTTTGTAGCTCCTGGAAGGGATGGACCATCCCTCCGCTGCTCATTGCTGTACCTCCAAAGCCCAGCATACAGTAAGAGTTTGATAAAGATCTCTCAACTATGAGATTCATCACACTTAGGTCTCACTTGCAAAGAAAACATTCTCATTCTCGTTTTACGGTTAGAAAACTGAGACTCCAAAGGTAAAGTGACTGGTGAATGTGGCTGTCACAACTACGTTCGGTCAAGAAATAAATATTGTTTGTGCACGTATGATGTGCCAAAAGTGAACAAGCAAACAAGGCCACTGGGGGCTTTCAGCCCAATGGAGGGAGGAGTCAGCTGTGGTCAAGTAACGAATATGCTAATGTGTGTAATTAGCAAGTCAAGGGTCAAGGAGGGGAAGGGCTGTATTTCCTATTCTGAACTGTGTGGGTCCAAAGCCTGTGTCATCACCGGTCAGATGGTAGAGGGAAGGTCTGAAAGTGAAAGTGTGGCATTTGTCTGACACAGAAATTGGGGACTCGGAGAGGTCAGGTGACTTGCCTAGGGCCCTCCAGCCGCTGTGCGGTGAAACTGGAGTTCAAGCTCACTCTGCAAACGAATTCTTTTCCTACTATATCAGGAAGTGGGGAAATACCTAGACAAAGGGTTGGGCCAGAAAGGGTGTTTTGGTCAGCAGAGCCGAGATGGAGCTCAGGGCCTTGGCTTCTCTTGACCTGGGCACACATCTGGGCAGAGGCCTGGATTCACCCCAGCCTCAGTGAATAGCTATCTTGAGGCCAAATCCAGCTTCTTCTCCCCCCGCCCTCCTTCTCCTTTATGGAGACACTAATTTTAGCCAGCCAAAAAGTCAGCCTGAGCTTTTAAAAATGGACTGATTTATGCTTTTCCTTAATTGCTCCAAAAAACCACTTTGCATCTAGTGGGAGAGAGAATAAATATAACTCTATTTAGGTTAAAAAATTAAAGCCAAATTCTCACTGGTCTGGCAAGAAGAGAGGGGTGCACTCAGCCCTGTCTCAGTGGTCTCCCCACTCCACTACCCTCCTCCAACAGCTCAGAGCCTTCTTGTCTGCCCCACAGCCCCAGACCCTGACAGAGAAGAAAGCAGGGAAACCAGGGGTCCTCATCAGGCATTCAAGTGAGGGCAGGGACTTTTCAAGGTGCTCTGGAGAGATCTGCAAAATCTCCTCCTTTGACAGCCCTTAGAGGCTGCCTGAGCCCAGAACCCACGGATGCAGTGAGAGTCTGAAGTCATTTCCCAGTCTGGGGTTAGTACATGCCCAGGTCATCTTGTCCATCCCTCTGCCTAAAGGCTGGGGCTGGCAACACTCAGCCCAGGTTCAGATACTGACCATTCCATAGGATCTGTAAGAATTCCATTCAACAAACACTGGAAACCTGCCATTTGCCATATACCATGCTTGGTGGTGGGAATCTAAGAGTCAGTGAGGCCGGAATGTCCACAGGGCTGACCATACATCTATGAGTTCCCCTAGTCATAAGTCCTTGTGGTTTGATTCACTATCATTTCACCCACCCACCTATGCATCTATTATCTATCCACCCATCTTCCACACACCCATTCATCCATCATTCATCTATCCTCCATCCATTCTCTATCTACCCATCCATTTTCCATCCATTCTCCACCCCTCATTCATTATCTATTCATCCATCCATCCATCCATCCATCCATCTTCCACCCAACCACTCACCCTTCATCCACCAGCCTTCCATACTCTATCTACTATCCACCTATTCACCTTTCATCCATCCACCCATTTTCTACCCACCCATCCATTCTCTATTCACCTATCATCCATCCATATCTAGCCATCCAGCCATATGCCATCCATCTAACCACCATCATCCACCTTTTATCCACCCATCCATCCATCTACCTTCCACCTCCACTCACCCATCCCTCCCTCCATCCATCCACTCATCCATCCATCCAAATATTTAATAAATACATTCATTCTCTGTGCCCAAAACAGAGCTGTGTTCTGGAATTATAGAAATTAATGACAGGGTAAATAAGACAAACAAGGACACTGTCCTTACTGATTTCATAGAGTGGGTGAGGCAGGCAAGTAAATGTGACATTTACTGGAGCAGAAACATCATCTGGACACCAAAAATCCACCCACAAAGAATACACACTCCACCTCCACCTTGCCACATAAAATGGGATTGTCTCTAAGAGGTCACTGCCACCCTTCTCCTCTCCCCACCGCATGGATGACATTTCCCAGATGCTTCTCTGCTTCCTCTTTTCTCTTCTGCTGGCTGGAAAGGAGGACTCGGAAGCTCCTAGGAGATGGCAGAGTCACACATGAAAGGAACCTGGGTGCCTGAGTGTCCACATGGAGCAAAGGCACCCCCCTACAAAGACACCTGCCATGGAAGCTAAAAACTAAACTACTGAGCTGTGCCAGTTAAATTTCAGAGTTTGTTACAGAAGCAAGTGCTAACCTATATCATTAAATTTTACAATGCACCATCCTGCAAACCCATGCTCTTTCCACTATAATAAAGTAAATAAAGAGAGAAAACGATATTATTTGATTTCTATAACAACTACATGTGGTAGCTAATTGTTGCCCTCAGTGTTGGATGAGAAAACTGAGGCTCAGAGAAGTAAGTTAAACTGTCCAGGGTAACACAGCTGGAAGGCGGTGGTGCTGGGATTTGACACTGGCTCACACATCCATTCAGTTTATTGGCAATATGCGCCTAGTTGGAGGTGCAGCTAGGGAACCACAGCCCGGAACCAGAAGGTCCAATGTCTTCATCTGCCTCTGGCTGCAGAAGCTGAGGTTGGGCACTGACCCCTGGACCAGCAGGGTGTTTTCTGTCACCAAACACATGGAACAACAACAAAATCTGACCCTGGTGTCCCCCCACTCCAAGCAAGGACAAGAGGGCCCCAGGCTGGACCCTCTTCCTCTGGCGGTTGCTATCTTTCTAGAAGGGCTTTTCTCAATCCGTGGGAACCCCCTTCGCTCCTCCCAGGATATGAGACAGGGAGATTGTCGAGACACTGGGTTTCCACCCCTGGGAGGCGGCTGGCTCCCTTCAAAGGCCTGGCCCAGTCCTTGGCAGCCCAGGCAGACCTCCAAGACATCTTCATTCACCACCTAAGGCTGCCAGAGCTCAAGGGTGCTCCGGGCCCCCTGTCCAGGCAGTCAGAGCCATACACCCAGGGCTGGCTCGGCCATCAGAGTGGGTTGGCTGACAGGGCAGTCAAACATAGCCAGACCCTAGAGGCAGGTGGGTGGCAAAACAAAACCTACTGCATATTCGCAGAGGGGCTGCTGCTCTCCACTGGAGGCCTGGAGTCAAGTTCCTTCTCAGGCAACCTTTTTTTCTCCAAGATTTTCTGGCTCTTGGACAAGGAGAGGGAGCCTTGTGAGGAAGGGTGCTGAGATTTTGAGAGCAGACTGATCTGGGTTTGAATCCAGGGCCCGACACTCACTAGCCGTGTAATCTTGATCAAGTAACTAACCCTCTCTGAGCTCCTCAGTTTACCTGTCTGTAAAATGGAGCTAATCATGCTTGCATCACAGGGGTTATGGAGAGAATTGAATGACATAGTAGGCCACTGATCGTAAGAGGGGAGACACACAGAAGCGGAGGATATTCCAGCAAGAAGGGCCCTCAGAGATCTGGTAGGGAAAATGGGGCCCAGAGAGAGGCAGGGGCTTACCCTGGGTGGGACAAGAAGGCAGGTACTGATGATCTACCCCAGCTGCTCTGATTTTTCCACCTTCTCTAGTCTCCTGCCCACGGGCACTTCCTGCACTGGTGTGGAGTGTGGAACCGAGGAAGGGAGAGGTGGAAGAAGAAGGCATCCCATCCCTAAGTCCCTTGTCACACTCACAGGTTGGGTCTCACCGTTTTCCCACATCTTTTGCTGGAGGTGGTCCGGCACTTCAGTGCACAGGGTGCAGGCTTTCGCCACTCACAGATGGAGTCAGATCCCGCTACATCTGTCCCCGCACAGGGCCCTCCGCCTCCTGTGCCTGTTCCCCTCTGAATGGGGGCAAGGCACCTGTCATGATGCTACCTGGGAGGACTGAAGGCTGCATTGTGAGGGTGCGACACCGCCTCACCACCTGCTGCGGGGGGCACTCCCCGGCTGGCTCCCCGGTCACCACCGAACCCTGTCTTCTTCCTTACGTCTCACAGCCAACCAGACGTGCTGACTCCCACCTGCCACCCACTACCTTGTTTCTCAGCCTCTGAGCCTTCACCATGGGTGGGGGTGTGGCTTGGCCACGAACTCAGTCAGAACCCCACCCAGGCCCAGCAATTGAATCATTGTCCAACCCGGACCCCCCATTCACAGGCAGAGACTAGAAAGGGTGCACAGGAGGACTAAGTCTATGGCGAAGACCCTTGGGAAGACTGGAGGGTCCCCACTTTCCCCCCCCCACCCCCTCTCCCACCTCCCATTCCCCTGCCTTTTCCCTACAGAGGTAACAACTCTCCACCCCGATGCTCTCCCAGATGGCCCAAGCCCCTGCCGATTCCTCTCCCTCCTCCCAGAGCCGGGCAAGTGAGGAATTCTCCCACCTCACTCCCGTAACACTACACCACTAATAAGATTAAAACATATCTCCCTCTTACAGCATCGATTCATAGCACTGATTTACTGTTGCTTCTCGGCTGCTACAAAACGGATGCGCGGGCCGCCACCTTAATCTCTATCCATCTCCTCACTGCCGGGGAATAACGGCTAATTAATACCTTTCTGCCTCCCAACGCCTGCCAGCTTTGAGGGCCATCAATACTCTGTGGGCGCCCTGCCTCCCAGCCCGCTCACCCCCACCTGCTCGAGTCTGCAGCCCCAGCCTAGAAGCACGCTGAGGATTCCAGGTAGAACAAGAGAAGGGGAGCTTTTCCCCTCTGCTCGTCCTCCTACCAGACACACAGATACACACAGTGAGCAAGCAACAGGTGATGGCTAGTTCGAAAGGGGCAGAGCAGACAGACCTTGGTTCAAATCCCCACTCCTCTTCTAACTGTGAGATGTTTCCTTTCTGAGTCTCAGGCTCCTCATCTGCAAAATGGAGAGAGGCACAGGGCCCACCTCCTAGAGATCGGCAAGAATTACAGGAGGACAGGCAAGGGCACGCCCGACACAGTCCCTGGCCTCCTGCTTCCCTGAGGAGGGTGCCATCGTGCGCCCGCTGAGTTTGCAGCACTGGTACCAGGGAATGGCAGGTGTCCCATCCCCAGTGACAGGGCGGGATCCGGAGGAGTCCCCCTCAGGAGTCAACTGCAAACATGCAGCGTGGCCAGGAGATGCCGACGTCGGGGCTGAGCCAAACTTCTCCTGCTTCTTCTGGTTCACAGGCCAGTGCTCACGTCCCTGAGCCCTGCCAGCCGGGGCTTTTCCTGCTTCTTTTCTTCTCCCTTTCCAACTCAAAGGTACCTCCTCCAAGAAGCCTCCCGTGACCACTCGATCTAGAGAAGCTGCTCTGCCCCAAGCCCCCTCCTATCCCACAGCCCTGCTTCATTCCCCTCTCAGTAGGGTGCCATGTAAAGTCCGGTTATTTACATATTTGTTTATTTCTGCCCCATCCTCCAGGATGGCAGCCCCACGAGGCCAAGGCTCTTGGCAATTTTGTTTGGCGCCGCCTCCTGGGGCACATAGTAAGAGATCGATAAGGACTTGATAAATGAGTAACAAGTTCTCCATCAGTATCAGCAAATAATAATAATGATAACAGTAAGCAAGAGTATCACTTCCTTCTTCCCTCAGATGAAGATCTGATCAAAGGCCCTCTCTCCTTTAGTGGAGGATCTTATTAGAAAACACTGTGGAGTAAATGTCTACTATTTAGGCTGGATGCCTCCCACGATGCCCTCAGCAAGCTGTCGTCACTCCCATCTCACAGACGAGCAGGTGAGGCTCTGAGCAGCACATCCAGGTGAGCGAGCCACCCGCCAAAGACTCCACCTGGCCCCAGGATAAGGCACAGCGCCTCCTACTGGGAAGAAAGGGGGCGCTTCTCCACCAGAAGAATGTGGATGCAGGGGCTTTCCTCCTGGCTCCCAGACTGAGACCAAGAGCCTGCTGAGCGCAGGGCATTCCCTGGGGTCACTGGTGGATGGAACGTGACCAGCCTGAGGAGGGACGGGCATCAGCCTCACTTTGGATTTGCACAGGTGCATGGGGAGGGTCGAGACTGCAGGACTAGGCACATCTGAGGTGCCTCTTGGAACCAGCCCCCGCCAGGGGTAGCTGCAGGACCAGGTGGGGTTAGGGATGTGTGAACGCACAGGATTATCATCCTAAATTTCCAATCTGTCCTCACCTGCAGGATTCCCTGCATCTCATCGACACCTGACAGCTGGGGCCCTGCTCTGTGAGGGTAGGGGGTGGGGGTGGGGTGGCAGCTGTCTGCCTCCCTGGCAGTCAGAGGTGGGGGTGGAGAGGGAAAGGAAGCCCCAGGACGGAGCCTGGCAGATGTGCCCGTGGAAGGCAGCATGGGTGCTTTTAATAAAACATAACGAAGCATGGGATCATAAAATACTTCATCGCATGCCAGGCTCCCATGAGGGTGGGGCAGCCCAGTGGGGCTGGCAAAGGAGAAAGGTTTCCAGGGGGTGCCCTGTGGCAGAGCTGGGGGTGGGGCAGCAGCCCCCTAGCTTCCTGTCCAGGGTCAGGCTGGGCTGTCTCACAGGCCTCTGTCCCAGCTCCGAAAGACAGGGAAATCAGAGGCTTTTGTCTCAGATACGGTCCCCTCCTGCTGGTGACCTGGGACAGATGAGTCACTGGCCTCTTTGTGTCCTACTTCCCCCATATGTAGAGTGAAAGGAGGGTCGATCCTACACAGAAAGGCTCCAGAACCCCCTCCAGCCCCTAATGGTGGAGACTTCCACCCCATCACCCAGTCCACTCATTTGCACATTCTTTTCCTGGCTGTGGGACCCTGCATTCAAAGTAAAGCTAGAGTAGAAGCCTAATCTGTAAAACAGGACAAGAAGGTCTCTTGACTTGACGGGGGACAAGGACTCCCTCAATCATCACCTTGACCCCTATGCTGACCTCTCAGAGTGGTGTGTATGTAGAGGGGTACCTCCATGAGAAACTGGGGTTCCACAGTTTGAGAACCAAGAGTCGGCCAAGTCCTGCCTAAACTTTCTCATCCTCTAAGGCCGAGCTCATGTCTCAGTATCGTGCTTCTCTCCCGGTCAGCACCCAGTACATCCTGGCTTTCTCCATCCTGAAGCCTACTGTAGTCAGCGGTTATGCTGCCTGACTTGTCTGCAGCCCAGGGCCTTCAGAGGGCCGCAGGCACAGCTGGTCAATACATAGAGCCCCTCCCCGAACTTTGTAGACGGTTCTTCCACTCTTTGCCATCGCTCTCACCAAGCCTTGTTCTTCTGTAGAGCAGTTATCACTTCCCGCCTCATGTTACATGTTCCTGCGTACCACCTGCATAGTCATACACCCTAGAAAGTGAGCTCCAGGAGGGCAGGCTTTACCTTTATCGTTTCTACTCAGCACTGTATCTCCAGTGCCTACCACACTGGCTGGAAGCTAGTAGCTGTCCAATTTGTTGCATCGATGGATGGATGGATGGATGGATGGATGGATGGATGGATGGATGGATGGGCGGACACATGGACGATCAAAAGGAGGAAGGAAGGGTGTGGCTCTGCTAGGGCTAATCAGCTCGTTCAGAGTTTACAATGTCTGGTATAGATCTCTAAGCAGTCTATAAGCTCCTGGAAGGCAACTGTATCCTTCCTCCAGATCCCACAGCATCTGTACCAGACTTTATTAGTTCCATAAACACGTAATGTTGCCTGTTCTTCACCAGGACCCGTGCCAGGCACAAAGGACATAAAGATGAGTCACAAATAGCCTCTGTGTCCCACAGGGCTGAGAACACAGTAGATGCACAGAAAATATCTGTTGAATACATGAATGAGTGAAGGGATGTCTAAGGTGAGACCTACATAATGAATGGGACTTAGTCCAAAGAAGGCGGTGGGTTCCAGAAGAAGGAACAGATGTGCAAAGGTCCTGGGGCAACCAGGAGCACCCTGTCTTCAGTGCTAAGGTCCTGTGTGGCAGGAGGATGGGGCTTTTCATCCGCCTTGACATCTTCCCAGTGATGCACCTCAGGCTTCGCCCACCCTCCTCCTCCACTGTGCACAGTAAGTTTCCCCTGAGGCCACGCCTCCTGGGGGATGAGAGGGTGGGAGGAACAGCTGCAGCCTCTCCTGGTCACCTCCATGCCCACTGAACCCCACACTCCTCTGCTAAGACCCACACGCTGCACTAAATATAACTGTCACATATGCCTCTTCTGTCTCCTTTCCAAGGGAAATAACATTGTTTAAGTAAAGCCCTTTAAATTTTAAAGAGCTGAGTTGCGCGCTCTCCATGGGAAGCCTTTAGCGGCATGCTGGAAAGAAATAATAATAATAACGAGCCCAGAGACAACAGAGCATAACCAAGCTGCCACCAATGACTGCCAAGGCAGGAGGGGGCCCGTGACTCAGCCCCGGGGCCCACAGACAGCTCCAGCTGCTGCTGGAGCTTCTGAGCCCCCAAGAACCATGTAGAATCAAGATGGAAGGTCCACAGAGCCTCAGAATCATGAAAGGTCAAGTTGCAAGGGATCTCTGGCATAGACAGCCGTTAAAACGTGGGACCTCCTGGGTTTGAAACTCAGCACAGCCACTTACCGCTGTGAGACGCTGAGTGAGTGGCTTAACCACCCTGTGCTCCTGTTTCTTCTACTCTAAAATGAGGACACCAGAAGCACATGCCTCCGGGGCATTTGTGGAGATGGTGTAATGAGCAGTTGATACAAGCAGGGGCTAGCGCAGTGCCTGTGCCCACACCACAGGTGTTCACGAAATGTTTGCTACTGTTACCACTTTGCAGGCGAGGCCCAGGCGGCCCAGGCAGAAAGCATGGACTGGGGTCACCCACCTCCCAACTTCAAGGCCAGGAAACTTTCTCTCCATCCCCATAGCCGAGAGACTCCGGCCACTTTAGAACCAGGTTTCTGTCCTAGCTACGGGCCCTTTAATAGAAGGGGACAGCTTTTAAAGAGCCCAACATGGATTAAAATCCACCTGTGCTCCAGCCCTGCAGTCCTGCCCCTATACACAGTCCGCAGCATTTTCCTCTGGCCACAAGGGGCGCCAGCCCCAGGGGTCTTTTTGGCGGGAAAGGAGGGCCTCTCGCTTCCCAGGGTGGGGCCAGCAGGGTCCGGGCTGCTGCGAGAGCCAGGGAGCCTGGGGGTCCAGACCTGGGAAATCTCACTGCAAGGCCAACTCACCTCCAGCAAATGCACTTGACCTGTCCCGGTGCCACCTCCAGCCTGGCTGCTTCTTTCCTGCAACACCCACCCTCCACCCCACCACCCAGACTCCCCTAGAGGCCCCGG
>PVKM010038752.1:0-14005 GCA_004027735.1 Carollia perspicillata | reverse complement strand
CATTCCCACCACCCCACCCCGGGCCAGCCCCACCCCGTCTCCCACCTCTCCTTCCCTCTGAGACCCTGAGTTCAGGTCTAGCTGCTGGGCTGCAGCCTCTCCCCTGACTAGTCCTGCATCCACTCCACAATCAGATAAATCTTATTTACTCGCTCTTTCCTCTTGTTAGTTCCCTGCTCAAAAAACCTGTTCACTCCAAAGGGATGACTTCCCAACGGTCTGCTCAGGGTCCTCCTCCCCACATCCTCCCCTCCCATGCTTGTGCCACCAGCAAGTCTGGACTGTTTGACATCCTCAAGCCATCCTTAAAATTTCTGCCCTTTTTCTTTGAGCACAGCAGTGAAAGTGGAGGGAGGCTTGCAAGGGTGGAGAAGGAAGCAGTGGGGCTTTTACTCAACAAACCCATGGACACAAGAGGGTTAGGGAAGACACTAGGGCTGCTCCCTTCCACCCACAGGCCTTCCCTCCACTCTCCTCCTTTCAAGGCTGCAGGCGATATTGTTTTAAGCAGAGTTTACCTGGATACATGATGAGCATGAGATACCCAGTGTACTTGCCCAGGCCAAACACGCCCCCAAGTATACAAACCTCCAGTCCTCACATCCCTCAAGTGGAGGCAATCCCTAGGTCTTCACACAAGAACACATCCATGAAGTAGACCAGGTACCTCTTAGGCATGCAGGGCAGCAACACAGTAATTGCCTCTTAGTTCTGCAAAGTTCCCTTTCATCCAAAGGATGAGCTACTCTAACTTTGGCAGGGTTTGAAAGAAAAGTCTGTTGCTAAGGGGAAGCAGCCCAGCTGCTAAGTGCTCAATGGGTCCTGACAGTGGTGTCCTCTGCACACACCACGGGCAGCCCCAGGGGAGCAAGGCCTCCAACTGTTCTGCCTCCCCTCTGAAAGGAAGGATGAAAATATGAAAACCAGGTCGTGGAATATTCAGTACAACCGCCTGCAAAACGTTTCTCTCAACACTTCAGAGAGCACCGTGTGTTGGAAAGGCAAATGACTCCCTTCCCTCTGCTGCCTCCCAGAAGCAAGGAGAATAATAAACCTTCTGTAAAGGAACAGCTGTCAAGCTTGAGTCCAGGAGCCCGACACAAGTTCTAGAAGGATCTGGAGCCAACTTCTTAAGTTGAAGTAGATATAGATTTGTCCCAAAACATTCCCAGGGAGGGTCTGTGTTAATAAGCAGGACTAAATAGTTGGGATTAATTAGGTCAAGAGAGGAAAGGGGTATAAAAGGATAAAAAAACAAAGTATCTCTGGAATGTATGATTAGGGGTTTCCCTTATTTTCTACTTATTAGATACTCCCCTGGTTTGGGCAATCAGTGACTTTGGATGTTACCTTATTGGACTTGGCTCTAAAGGGTAAGCAGCTAATATTTGAATAATAGTTGGTCAAATTTGTAGATAGCACTTCAAACATCTAGAATGTCTCAATCTCAATATGCCCTTGTGCCCAGCTATCTTCTACAGTTCATGCATACAGGTGTGAAAAGGAATGCATATTTCCAAAATCTCTGACCCCAAGATATTATTTGAGCATATCTTAGCCACATTGCCCTAATTTACCTACCTGAGCCTCTCTCCTCATCTATAATGTGTGAATCATAATTACTTGATTGAAGAGGTGCAAAAACTAATTAAGATTATATTTATAGAAAGGGAAATTGGTCTACTATATGATTAGCTACCACAGGGAAGGTCTTTTTTTAAATTTTATTTACTGATTTTGAAAGAGAGAGAGAGAGAGACATCAGTTTGTTGATGCACTTATTTATGCATTGATTGGTTGATTCTTGCACGTACCCTGACTGGAGATCAAACCTACAAACCCACGACCTTGGTATATGGGGACAATGCTCTAACAAACTGAGCTATCTGGCCAGGGCCAGGGAAGGTCTTAGTAACATGTCCTGCTCTCTCCTTCTCCTTTTCTTCCCTCTACCAGTAGACATCACCCTTCAGAGCGCCCTGAGGGGCGGCACACTGAGTATGTAGTAAGGGCAGGAGAGGGTAGGACAGCATATTCAAAGACCTGCTTTTCCACTTAAAAAACATTCATTTGAAATTCTGTCAGAAAGTGATATGCCTAAAGAATTCATTACCTCTGTTCTAATTATACAAGAGCCTTACAACTAAAATATTCTCCCAGCAAAAATTTTATATTTTCCCCATGGGTGTAAAGTTTAAAGATTTAAATTTGCAAAAGAGAAGTGAATTGGAATAAAGACATTCACAGAAAGCTATTTCATATCCATTAGTTATCATTTACACATCAAATACATACAGACCAAATATACAGAATTGTCACATCTATATACAGTAATCAACAGAGTGCACAATTCAAATCTATCTTACAATCAAGTGTACAAGTTTAAATATGGCTTTATAAACTACTAACAATAACTGTGCTAAAGTAACTCATAGGTCCAGAAATAAACATCGGAATGCTACCTCCACATTGAGGCCCTCATTCAGCAAGATGTTAGTCATTGTGTTTGCAAAACAGATGGTGCAGGTGAATGTTTCCAGGGAGCGTCCACCCAGCAGCCCCCAAGCAGCTGAAATGTGGTTCCAATTATACCAACAGTGGTCCTTCCCATCTCAGACATCTGAAAATAAATCTGTACATTTCCCACACATTTGGAGACACACGGTTATAAACGAACAGAAGACAGACATATCCATGAGATGACGATTATCGGGAATTATCAAAACATGTTTTTCAGATTGCTGCTCAAATCCTCAGGCGATACATCCTGCATTTGCATTATTTGAGGTTTTCGCCATCCTTTCTTTTCTTGTTTTCCTTAAATCAGTGTACTGTGAAATCTTTCAGAAGTTTTCAAGAGCTTCTAGAAAGAGTGATCCCAAAAACAAAAATAAAATGAGATCTTGTAAAAGTGACATCTAATTATTCACTCTTCTCTGACCAAAAACGCCTGTTTAAGTAAAAATAATGAAGAAATACCTTGAGCTAAAATCATGCATCCATGCTTATTTTGCATCCACTTTGCCACAAATGTTACATAACATTCTTTAATCAGTTACAGCCTTCTGGATGCCACCCTCTGTGCTCACCCTTGTCTCCTTCTCTAAGCTCTGTGGAGTGCAGGAGCGCATTCTTTGTAAATGTCTATGTCTGCCATCGTTTTCAATATGCATACTCTATCAGCACAGCAGTGTGAGCAGCACGTGTATGTTTACAAACAAATATGCTGAGGGGCATGCTCAGGAACTTTTACTGATGCAGTGAATGAGCACAAAGTCTTGGGGACCATTGTCTACACAGGGATGATTTGGGTATCTCCATTTTAAAAGATTTCTGTACAACAAATGTACATTACTTTATACAATTTATCGTTGTAAAATGAAAACTATGCACCACAGACACTTTTGAGAGACCAGAAGGGAGCTGCAGAATCATAGACGGGAACACAGTGGGGCTCAGCTTCTTCCCTGGTTCCCAGGAGTCACTTCAGCTGGGACAATCCGGGAGCATGAAAATATAAACTGTGACAAAGATCATGTTACTTCAATGCTTCCTGCACCAGCGACTTATACATCCACATACCATCCTCCTACAGATTGTTTTTTTTTTTAATTTAAAACCTGTACTTTAGTAAGATGCTAGAACCTATAAAACTCCCAGTGTGCCTGACACCTCTGACCCATAGCCATACCACCGGTTGCTTTTAGCCCCAGTATCTGTCATTTTCCTTCTTTCCTCCTACTCAGTGAAACTTGAATACCACCAAATAAAGGACTGAGGTCTTCAACTTCACAACCATCACCATCAACAAACCATCACCCTCATCATCAACATTTGAGTTGTCAGACACTCTGCATGATGCAGATCACTGGGAAAACATATGTTTACAGTAAACATAATCCCATGAGACTGATTACTTGACAGAAAATCACTTTGACAGGAGTCACACAAACACATCACCCTTAATGAAGAAGAAAGTCCTCAAAAATCTGAGCATCCTAATTTGGTCTAGTCAGCAGCAGTTGGAGAGCTTTAGTTTGAGGACAAGTTCTCTGTTTCATCAAGAGCCAGAGTGACTGAGGTGGTCACAGGCAATGAGTTACTTTTCTTCGAGCTGTTTTTAAGTATTCTCTGTAATCTTCTCTAAGGAGCATGGCCACTATGTGGCTTCCTCAAGTTATCTTAAAGATGAAGAAACCTTAAATACCTTTAAGATATTCTTTAAAGCCCTGGCTGGTGTGGGTCAGTTGGTTGGATCATCATCCCATAATTGAAAGGTTGCACGTTCGATTCCCAGTTTGGGCAGGTATGGGATGCAACCAATAGATGTTTCTCACATCAATGTTTCTCTCTCTCCCTTCCTCTCTCTCTAAAAAAGCAATGGAAAATATGTCCTCAGTGAGGGGGGAAAAGATATCCTTTAAAGTCAAGGACTGAATGTCTAAATTTCTGTTGAAGAATTCAAATGATGAAAATCCTGTTACTAGCAAGAGTTCTGTAGGCAAGAAGCACCTCCTACCTCACTCACCAAGGGGATCCTTTTGAACTTTCAAAGTTTTATCCAACCACTGGCAGAAGTGGAATAAAAGTCAAGCACTCCACAATCACATGCCATTGATCCCTGGACCTGTTAAGAGGGGTGGCCAGAGTTCAGCATTTAGACTCAGAAGTATTTGTCATTGAATGTACTCCCATCAGTTCGTACTCAACTCTAAATAGCACTGTGTAAAGGAGAACAACCTGGGTCATAGTCAGGAGCAACAAAAATAAATTTACCCTGAAAGTAGGAGGAGGGGGAGGGGAAGAGATCAAGGGAGAAGAGAACCTGAGTTTTTCCTACCAACAAATGTCACTATCCTTTTATGGAAATAACTGAACAATTGGATGAACGAATGACTACAGGAAAACCTGCTTGTTGAGGCCTTTTTCCTGTAAGGAAAAATCCAGCCTCTTCCCTCCCACCTCAGCGCCAGGCCAGTCAGCCTGCCCTTGCAATGCAAAAGTGGTGAGTTCCAGGGCTCAAATGAAGCTCACCTGGCCCTGAACTGATTTTGATAAATTGACCTTTTAGATGGTTAATAGATCAATGACAATGATGATAACAAAACCCCGTCACTTTCAAAATGCCAAATCTGCCAAGACAAAGATATTCTCTCAATTAATGCAAGCCAGATCTTCCTCCTCCTTCCCCTGTCACTTAGAACACACTCAACAGGGATAATAATAAAGATTGCTTTCACTTGCCCATCCCATTCCAATTTTTCTCCTCTTGGGAAATGTTAAAGCAAGAAAGAATGAACACTAACAATTTTTAAAGACTCTTTGAAGAAAGCTTCTTCAGCTGGGGTTCATGAACCTCTTAAAGAATCCACAGATTATTTCAAAAGTTCTCTGAAATCTCCTGAACAATATTAATTGTACTATTAATATACACAATATTAATTGTATATATTTGCACATAGGTATTTTTCTGGGAATAGGGTAGAAGACTTTCATTAGACACAAAAATTTGAAAGCACTGTTCTAGCCTGTGGCCCACTTTCTGAGCACACCTCTCCCATGCAGTCTTCAGGGAAGGAAATGACGAATGTTGTTTTTCTAGAGGAAAGGCAGATTATAATGAGCCGATACTCCTTCTTGCAGAACCAATGAAGTTGGGCCTTGAGAGGTGAGTATGAGTTGAGTCGGTGGAGAGGAGGGGTGAGCATTCCATGAAAAAAGGCGCAGTGTGGGGGTGCTTGAGGCATGTTTAGGACACAGCAAAGGAACCAACCCAGATGCACCTGGAGGGCTCACATGAAGGAGCTCCAGGAGACAAGGTGAATAAAGAGGTGAAGATACCCAGCCCTAAGGAGTGACCCTCATCCTGAGGCTGTACGGCACCCCACAAGGGTTAGAGCTTTCTACAAAGACTGACCTGGTGGTGACAGGTGGGATGGGACGGGAAGTGGACAAGCACATAAAGGAAGCTATTGCAGAAGTCCAGCCAGAAGAAGATATGCTGAAATCAGGGTGCGCATCTGCCCTGTTCACCACTCAATCCAGTGTGGACCCCGGGGCAGGCATGGGGTTGGTGTCCAGCAGATAGTTAGCTGATGGGCATGGATGCTTAAAAGATAAATAACAAAGAATGAAGAGTACTGGTGACTTGGATGTCAATCCTGGTGTTGCTCACAGAGCCTAGCAGTGCCTTGCAGAGAAGAGATAATGAAGAACAGTCTCTTGAAGTGGCCTGGACCAGGCTGAACAGACATGGGCACAAGGGTGGAGGATTCCCAGCACTCTCTGGGAGGCTGGGGATGTGCTAGTTCTAGGAACTTCTAGGAGTGATCTCTCAGGGCACATGTATTTTGAAAGGAAATCAAATCAAAGTGGAATAGTAACAAGAACAATCTAGGGCAAAGTGAAAGATCTCACTCAGTTCCCGGTCCTGCCTTGCAAATAAATATTTATGTGACACTGAGTCAATAATAACCTCAGGGCTCTCTTGTAAGGGGCTTTCTAGAGCTAATCCATAACCTCACCAAACATTTCAATGATTCGACACTCTCAAATAGTCCAAGGAAGACCCACGAGACTAACCCCAACACTTCCTTTCTTGAACCCCAGTTGTTTCACAAAGGCATGTCCTAGCGCCCCAGTACACTCCGGCAGGGCTCCCTGGAGGACCCAACATCTGTTGTGATTCACGTCCCAGTTGCTCTAAGTCTGTGATCAGTCCTCTGGGTAGCCCGTGGCCTTGGTAGTGTCACCGTTCACAATTCATTATGTTATAATAACAAAATGGTAAACTCTAACAATATAGTTCACTTCTGCATAAATTTATATTATCCTTGTATTTACTCTGATATATGCAAAACATACTACAGCTGCTCCTGAATCCTGATGTGTGGGGGTGAGGAGGGCCCAGGGAAATGGATAGAGGGGCAGAATTTGCACAGAGAGGTGAAACACAAGAGGCGGCCTACAGGTCTTCTGTCCAACCAGAAGCATAAGTTAACATCAAAGAGCACACTTCCTTAAGTTACTTTCCAGTGAAAACAGACACAGAAGTTCAACAAGTGAGCCAAGTGACCAAAATGTCCCCTAATTTCTTGATGTTAATTTTCCTAATAAGTAGCACCTGTTCATCAAATTGGAGAATGCTTCAAATCTGGCTAGCTTAAGAATGAACCACGCGAAATTAAAGCCCTCCCAATAAAAACTGCGTAAGTCATTCCCCACCACAGTGATTTCTGTCTCGGTCATTTTGTTTCCATAACATTATTGGAAAAGTAAAACCTGAATATGTTTCAGGTTTCTAAATCAAGTTGCACCTGCAAAATGTTGATGACCCCCATCTTGAGCCGCCAGGCCAGTACCCAAGCCTCCTGGTGACAGCGTCCATTCAAGCTCCTGTGGGGGTTACCTGGATGGAATCAACTGTTCCGCAACTTCACTTTGAACACTGGCTCTCCACGTACTTGCCCTCCAAGTAAAACAAGATAAAAAAATATGTATTTTTGAATCTACAGACTCATAACTTAATCACTCTTGGAGTGGACATACATCAAGCAGTGCTATACAAGAATAAATTGTAGGCAAAATTTCAAGCACAACTCTTTCCAGCTGTGGGTGGAGAAAGGGCGACTCAGTCTCTATGGAGACAGGTCCATAGTCTACCTGTTCATTACATTCCCATTTTCAGGTCCGGAACATCCCTTGTCACACAGAACTACCTCCAGCTGGCCTCGGGACACAGTTGCTAGTGACAAAAAGCAGCCAACAGTCCTCCCAAATGAAACTGGAGACCAAAAGTAGGTGTATCCATTCATATCTTCGCCACTACATTCTCAGTAAGCATCGGTCCTCTCAAAAATAAATCATTTTAAGAAGATATAACAATGAAGTCATCTGAAGAATGGGGTATCTCAGCATCTCTTCCAGTTCCGTGTCCCCTACGGTTGTTTAAGTGGTGAACAGCCTCAAAAATTCCCCCGTTTGTGTCTCTGTGAATCCACAGCATCTTAGGTTTTGCAAAGGCTATATTCAAAAAGTCTTTGTGAAGAATTTCTCAGAAGAAATTGCTGTCTTTGAGAAATGCCTCTTTAACCCCGTCATGAATAATCCTTACCCATTCTGTCCATTGTAATCATAAGCAAAGCAGTTTTCTTTGCAGCTGTAAATCTTAATACTGACTCTGTTAGCCCAAATCCATAGCCACCGCCTCAGGAGCTTCAACCTAAATTTCAATGGAAAAATGTTTTAAGTCAACAAAAACTGTGTCTTCAGCAAATAGAGTGCCTTAGTATATACAGTAACTACAGAGTTCGTGGGCACTGAGGGGAGGGTGGAGTGTGGGGAGGGAACGGGAGACCCTTAAGAAACATTAAAATTTGTCCTCAGTGTTGCCCTCCCCTCAGCGGGCCATGGCTGAGAACACCAGGAACGCTGCATTAGTATGACTGCATAGAGTCTACACTGCACACAGTGCTCTGATACTAGTGACATGGTCCTCTTCCTCCTTCCCCTTTTCAATACCTCCCCCCAGGTTTGTTTTCAAAAAGGCATTACAAGTTGGCAACTTCTGCTTACAAAAACCAACCAAATACTTTCTCCTTCACCTCTAGTAAGCCCATCATATTCCTGAGCTTTATTCCCACCAAATAAATCAAACACAGGCAACTTAACACACAGAAATCAGCAAAGGATGACAGTCCAGTGTGCGTTCAGGCAATGAAAGAAAGGCGTTTCTGTAAGCATACATAATTATAGACTATTTGTAACTGTTGATGATTTGTGAAAATGTTTCCGCGGTTCTTTCAACAAAAGATTTCGATTCAAACAAGATCACGAGAGGGATGATGACAGGGTCCTGTGTCTGTATGTTTCACTTGCTCGGGTTTTTCGAGGGACTGTGGCTGCTAATGCCTGAATGTGAATTCCTCTGCCCCCGAATATTCAAATTTATGAAGCACAATAAAGAATAAAATGTTGTGTTTATGTCACACCTCTTCCAAGAGGTTTAAAGCTCCAAATGTGACCACCTGAATCCTCACAACACCCCTGTGAGGTAGGTAGGCGGAGAGTATTGTCAGCCCCACTGTACGCGTGGGGGAAATGAGGCACACAAGAATTAAGAGACTTGCCTGAAATCACACAGCTAGTCACCGGCAGGGCTTAGAGGAAAACTTACACTGATTAGCACCTAGCACAGTGCTTTGCACATAGTAGGTGTTCACTGAATACCTATGGATTTTATTGGACTTACATCTTGACATACAATATACACAGAGAAGACAAACAGCATAGAACATTCATCTCCTACATTTCTTCGGATGACATCTCTCATTACTTCAGACCCTGTTGTATGAAGGATGTTCAAGAATCCATCTCACAACTAAGCCCTCAGGTTGAAGAGGATCAACAGAAACAATCTGAGGAAAACCTGCCCTTGCACCCGGTCTACCTCATGATATTAGTTTTCTAATGAAAACAAAAATGGATTTCAGGAACCATGCTGACAATTTTTTTTTTTTTTTGCCTGTTTGAAATGGAGCCATCTGAATGGTTCTGTGTTTTGTTTGTACAAAAAAGAAATAAGGCTGCTGTAGTCCAGCTAGCTTGTGAGAATTGTGCCAAGCACGAAGATCTCCAGCTCAGACAGATTTCCACCTGGGAAAACGACCAAGCCCCGGGGGCGTCAGCCACAGCAGCAAAGGGCTAGCAGGGCTGAACGTCACTTGCACTGTTCGTGGTCTGTGTAGTCATCCATGTCCACATCAGAATCAAAGAGCGAGTGTCCCGTGAAATCCGTATCCGGGGTTCTGGAGAAACTGTTCTCTGCTCCCTCGTCTTCAAAGGTCTCTGTCCTTGAGTAAAAGCTGAAATCCAGCAGAGGTGTGTGGGTTTTGCTGCCTTCGCTGCTCTCCTCGGACTCATAGATGGTGTTGTCGTCGTCATGGTGCCACTCCGGCCAGAATTTCCTCCTTATCCTCTCACAGTACATGGCGAGGTTGATCAGCTCACCTGCAGTGTGGCAAGGACAGCGAGGGTTAGTTCTCATACGCAGACATCTGCCCACCACCTGACTTTCTGGGAAATTTGGAAGAACAGGGCGGGGTAGATATTAAAAATGTGTTCCACAGAGGAACTGTCAAAATATTTAGATTTTCTACACATAATAAGAAAGGTAAATGGGAAAAGCTAAATTCAAAAAGGGGTTGGGAGACACGTAGGATGAGTCCTACAACAATGACAAATTGGGGGTGGTTAGTCTATTCAAAACGGAGGCTAGACCATCATAATCTGGCTCTGAGAAGCGCTTTAATATTCTAGGTTTGCATATCAAGACAACTAGTGTTTCATCTCGTTCATATTTAAATTAATTCATGGTCTGTGGAAATACACCAACCGACAATTGGATTAAACAAGCCAGAAGTAATCGTTCATCCCACAAATATTTGTAGTGTTACTACGGGCTGGGTACTGGGCCAAGTGGTTGAGAAATGTTATGTTGAGATGGAAACTTTGCTCTAAATAATCCATAAAATGGATAACTCAGAATTACCTTCTTGGATGAGTGTAGTACCCACAGTAAAGCAAATACATTTTTAATTTTTTAAATTAAATTTACAGCTGTATCCACAATTGGGTTCCCACTCAGTGACTGGACTACTTCTTTTTCATGTAAATCAAAGGATCACGGTGGGTAAGTCACCAAAACGAGCCAGGCATTTGTCTGAAACACGGCGCAGTGTTGGGCTTTGATTTCCTCATTCCACAGGAAGAGAGAGGGTGAGCTTTTGCCTTTAATCCACCAGATGGCAACATTGCTCATAAACATGTAATTTGTCACTGTGCCTTACAGGACTTCATTGCACTAAAAATATTCTTTGGATGTTTACTTTTAAAAGTTATATAAACATTCACTTATTATGTAAGTAGGTAGTCCGTGTTTTACTGCAGAAAATTAGACAATATAGGTAACCAAAAAATAAAAGAATTATCAATAATCCCATTCTCCATAATATTTTCATTTACATTCTTCCAGAATATTATATATTTATACATATATTTATATATATTTACACTTGCTGTGTAACATTTTACTATATAGTCTGTTTCCTATCCTACTTTCTTCCACTTAACAAGATATAATGAAAATGTCTCAATTTTACACTATCACCACCTTGATAATTGTATAGCATTTCATTATACAAATGTACTATAGCTTTCTTTTGTCACAGCCCATTTATGTTGTTTCGGTATAAATAGCACTATTAATTACAATGTGTAACTTACTCTATTTTATTTTCTATCAAAAAAATAATATATCCCCATTTTGGAAAATTAGAAGTTTGAATAGAGAAACTATAAATCATAAAGAAGAAAACACGAAGGATCTATAATCTCATCAACCCAAGATAATCGGCATCAGCATTTTGATGTCATTTCTTTCAGTATTTTTCCTACTTGTTTATTGTCATTATTATTACCTATTACTTCCTGTAACATTAATGCAAATGTATTCCCATGTCATTAAAATTTTTCAAAACTTGATCACTGTTCTGCTTAAATAGACACACCCCACAAAGCACAGTAAAGCAAATCTCCCTGCCCCGTGGACCCCGTAAGCCACTGTTCCTGCGCTGGCTCCAGGCCACCGTTTCAGGACTACCCAATCACAACAGCTCAATTCACACTGTGTAAGAGCCCATTCTGATTGCTCCCTGTGCGGAGATTTTTAGGTACACGCTGAGGAGTCAGAATCAGAAAAGCCAACGTCGCTGTCCCTTTTGGAAAGATGCATGCAAAACCTTCATTTTTTTTTCTCCCTCAAGGAAGCAGTCATGAGATACGCCTCACCAGGTTTTGCCGCCAGTCACTGGTAACCAATAACTGGATGAAGCTGTGTAGGCAGCTGCAAGGAGGTGGGGGTTGGGGAAGACACCCAAAATGGATTATGGTCACTCCACAGCAGGTCTGGGGAGAGCCCTGTTTGCTCACTCAAGCCCATTCCCTCGGAGCTGCTAGGAAGTCAGAATCTATTCACAAGATCCACAGGAACTACACCATCTACTCCTCTGTCCAGTTCCTTTGCAGCTGTTCTCTCCGCAGCCTGTGGCCTTACCTTTCTCCCAGGAGACCTGCCCCCTTCCTGACTGGGTGACATTAATACCACGTAGTGTGCAATAATACAAATCAATAAGACTAGCAGACACACGCGTAGTCCTTACTATGTACCTTTTTTTCATTGTTGAATTCATTTTAACTACCTTAGTTAGCCCTTGCAAAAATCCTCTATCAGGCAGGAAACCATATTATCTCCATCTATAATGGGAAAACTGCGACAGAGAGGTGACTAAGGTCAAGTTCTAGATAGTGCAGAGGCAGGATTCAAACACAACTCAACCCTGCCTCTCTACTGGTGAGTGGACAGTCCAGGCTGGGAATTAATAGCTTTGCACCATCTGTCACAGAATATTTTTGCAGGGTCTCAAAGAATTGTAAGATTCTGCCCCTCCAAGATAATGCGTGGTCATGAAGGAGGTGATTATTCCATCATGCAGTCAAGAAAGGGTTTGCCTTGATGAGTAAGGACTGGGAGCTCACACACCCATCCTCAGGTCTTGCCCCTTATAAAAAGAGTGGAAATCTGTAATTGACTTCTACACTTATCTGGCTTTGCCAACCCTTCCTGTACCCAGATTCTCCTCAGCAGACCCACTCAACATGCCTACCAGCCAAAAGAACAGAAAAAGTCGTCAGTAGAAACAGGTTGTATATAGTATGTGTGGGGGGGTAGGGGGGAGAGATGACTATTAACATAAATGCCTGTGCTGAAGATATAAACTTTGTGAAACAATAGAAAAGCTGCATTGTCACAGTGTACTCAACAATCAGATAACAATTTCATCCCTCTGGTAAAACTTAAAGTCTAATAATATCTGATGTAAGGGTAAGGCAGTATACTGCATGGCTAGTAGAAGTCTAAATTGCCACATTTTTTGGAAAGTAATCTGATGCTGTCTATTGAAATTTTAATTGTATGTATCAGGCCACTTTTAGGACTCTACTAAAATAAAAGCATGTAATACACATAATGTAATTTCATTAATTTTAAAATAGTAAAAACACACCAAAACAGCTATATACATGTACATAAATTTGTAGATAAAGAAGAAAGACACAGAGGATTTACTCCAAATCCATAATATTGATTATTGCATGGGGGGTGATATTGGACATGGATGAGGAGGAGGTTATAAGTCTTTAAAAATAGACCCATATTAATCAACTTATTGTGACAATAAATAAAAATCCAATAAAATAAATTAGTAAAATACCAGTGATCTTCTCAAACACCTGGAGAAGATATTTATCGGAAAGTCAAATGGCCCTCTAACCAGAGCACACTCCCAAACAGACCAAGAGCTTTTCTCCAGAGTTTCTCAAATCGAAATATCCCTGACCACTCTGAAAAAAAGGTGACTTATTTTATTTTCCCATGTTATTCCAATTTCTCGAATATTCAAAAACATTGAGTCCAACTTGACACTGAAAACAGTCAACCAGACCCAGAACCCGGGATTCAGTTTCTCCCACTGCCAATCATGTATGGCAGGAAGGCAAGTGAGACAGGGGCCTGCCAGCATCTCCCAGCACCACCTGCACAGCCCTGGTCATTAACCAGCAAATGTCGGGAAAACCTGGAGCTGGCACCCACACACACTCACCTGACGTACGGGCATTTGCTCAGCACCTCCCAGTTTCGCACCTGTGCGCGGTGCTGGCCCGCGCCCTTGGTTGCTCCGTTAGCATTCTGTCACACAGGCAGTGGGGGCGCTGAGAATATCCTCTCAGAAGGGTCCTTAGCAAACCTGAATGCTCTAATGAGGACACCACCTTGCCCTCATCTCCTTCAAGCCGAAAGATACTAATTCGTAGACTTCAAACTACAAAGACCCACCAAAGTCATTTGAGCCAGCCCTTTGCTGGGGCCTGTGTGCCCCCCCCCCCCCAA
>PVKM010038751.1:0-14010 GCA_004027735.1 Carollia perspicillata | reverse complement strand
CCTGATCCACACCACCTGGAAGATGCCCTCGGGGTTTTACCTGGACCAACTCGGCAGCAACGTTGAGGCGGAGTGAGAGAGGCAGTTCTTGAAGGGCTTGAACCAATGACTCACAGTCCACATAAAATGCTGAATTCTACAAATAAATAAGAAAAATACCTATACCATACATATACACGTGATACAGATTTCTGGTGATGGTTACATGTGAACCTTTTAGAAATAAAAGAGCACAAGATGAAAGTAACTATAAAAGAGTCTTCCCTGGATTTACATTCAGCTGGGACTCAGATCTAAAATCACACTTGATATTATGGTTCACTGTATCATCCCCATGTTAAGATGGGCACAAAAAGCCAACCACTACCTTCCTGAGCCACCGCTCTCGCTGCGGGAGCAGCAGGGCAGTGATCACCCCCACCATCAAGAATGCATGGTGACCTGGAAACTGGGCACTCCTGGACTTAGCAGCAAACTGAAAGAAAAATGAGCATTCAATAAAATCTAAGTGGACACCTCCCTCAAATTCAATGGCTGACCTTTAGGATGAGGGGGAAGAGCTGTCTGGGCAGTGAGGGGGTGGAGGCACGGCCCCAGGAGCCCGGGAAGGGCCTGCAACAAGGAAGAAGAGGACGGAAACCCGCCGACAGCAGGCAGCACGCTGTGTGAGGCCAGCACTGAAGGCTCCCTTTGACTCCCTTCCCGTTCACAGATGTGAAGTCACACCCCTGCGATGACCTCCCCAGTTGACAGCATTTGAAAAAACATTCAGGATTATCACATAGCTTGATAGTAGTTTAACAGCTGCTTCTCAGTGCCCTGGCCACTCAAGAGAAGGAAAAAACTAAATTAAGGTGGTTACAATGACCTCACATTAGAGGCAAACAGCACTGACCACCTCACCTACCAAGGACAGTCACAGGTCCAGCTAGAACCACGTCTTAATCTATAACCACTGACTAACTTCAAGTTAGAAGAAAATCCAGGGCTCATCTAGTCCAATCTCCAGTCCACTTCAGGAAATGTCTCGGGTAGATGACTTTGTAACTCCGGACAGAGAGTGAGTCACTCCTGGTGCACTCAAGAAGAGCCCGACACGAAACCCAGACCCCACACTCACCACTAACTCCAATGACAGCAGTGCCTGGGGATTGAAAGAAAGTGGCTTTTCCACAACCCTTTTGAAATTTTCCAAAGACAGATAGCTCTTTGGCAAGGAACCTTGGCAGCACCAATTGTGGCCCTTTGTCCTGGAAAAAAGGAGCTTACATCTTAAAAAAAGGATTTAGGGAACAGATAGAAAGTAACTGATAAGAAAAGGCCTGATGAGAAAGTGAGACATTCAGGAGGCTGCAGGCCCGCCCGCCCTCCTGCACACAGCACCTCACCTTACAGCTGTGATCCAGGCCAGCATGGCCAAGTCTTTGTTTTCAAGTTCGGAGATGCTCTCTTAGCCCACTAGTAAGGTGTGATCTTGGGTGCTTGACACACGGGTAAGTCACCACATTACAAACTGGAAATCTCACCCTTCCCAAGCTGTCTGCAAAGCCACACACATGGCCCCCTTCATTCAGCCTCTGAAAGAGTGAGAATTTTCCCTCTACCACCTGTTGCTCCCTTAGCTCTCCAGAGAAGAACTGTTCAGACATTCCGGGGTCTTGCTAAACGTAACCGAACTTCCTCTGTGCCCTTTTTGCATCCCATGCAAGATGACTACAGGGCACATCATCAACAACGAGAAGGGTATGAGACTGACCACAGAGAGATGCGGGAACAGCCAGGCTGTGCTTGTGAGCTGCGTTCTGAATGACGGACAGTTGGCTGTTTGCAACTAGAATGTCTCCTCCCCGCACATTTCTAATGTCCACCCATCATCCATGGCCCGGCTGACATTGTACCACCTCCACGATGCCGTCAAGACACAGGAGCCACCACAGTGATTGCTCCTCATCTCCCTGCAGGAGTCCCAGAGCCCAGGACCTGCCATCAAGTGCCACTTTGTAAGAGTCCTTTTCTCATCACCAATTTGCCCCCTAATGGGCTAAAGCTGAAGACAAGTAGATGCAAAGGGAGCTGAAGTGACTTGTAGTAAGTACAGTATAAATTTTACAATTGGCTGGAACGGAATAATAACCACGAATTAGCTTTTTGCTACGAGTTTTCATTTACAACAACTGGTAGTCTGTTTTCATCTGGAGAGCCCAGTCCCACTTCCACTTGACCAACTCTGACCGTCACTCACGGCCAGAGCACGCAGCCTGGTCTGTGATGCCAGGGCACGCTGATGCCTTCTCTCCCGAAGACGCTGAGGCTGGCAGACGGGAGCAGGCTTGACTGTTAGCACGAAGTCCCCCCACACCACTTTTCTGCCATCAGTGTGCACAGAAGTCCGTCTGCAGGGTGAGAGTTTGTAATCCCAAAGGTCCCTCTTGTCCAGGAACCTTATTAGGCTCTGAATTTCAGAGTCTGTGTAAAGGTCCACTATTTGGTGCGAAAAGAACATACTGGAAACTCCACTTTGTAGCTTAAACAAAGCCTAGAACTGCTTTCCTTTTGTTCTGTCCCGCCTGTTTGAGAAGCGATCACCGTAGCCTTTACTCGGACCAGCGCGCCCTCCTATCACACGGGCTGTATTCATGTGGGACTCGGGGCCACATGTGCACTCCACAGACGTGCCCACCCAAATCAGGCCGCGCCTTTTAAAAAGGTGGGGAGCTTTTCAAGATGTAGATTCTCGGGCCTCAGTCAGAGCTGGGCTCTGGGGGGTGGACCTGGGAGTCTACACCTTTAGAAGCCAGGCGTTCAGGAACCACTGCGTGTCATCTGACACTCAACGGTCACTTAAGGAGTTCTGTTAAATAGAAAGTCACCATGTTGACAAAATGAAAAATGAAATGGAAAAGGTGATCTTTTTAAAACAGATATATTTTTTCAGCTAAAGAAGTTCTCCTGCCACCCTCTCCCTCCACACATGTCCCCATACTATCCGAAGGAAAGATGTGAAAGTCCCACTCATGCATCTGAGGGACAACTCCTCCGTAGTAACTACCGTGTGCCAACCACCAGGCTACGTAGCCATCACCCTGCGCAGGAACCACAAGGAAACGAAGGCAAGTCAACATGATGGTGCTGGGTCCCTCTCCTGTAAGGACGTCCTCTGAGGACCTAACACGTCCCACTATCGAATTCCTACGCTTTCCCCTTTCTCTGTGTTGTCTTGTGCCACTGGTTGCACTGGGGGTGGAGGGGGCATGAGGGAAAATACATACATGAGTTTGTGTGTGTGATTATACAAATACAGATATGTAAATTCCTCTTTTTCTCTCTCAAGTATACAAGAGAAAAGAGGATTTAAGTGCGAAAGAAAACACTTTTGATGCAGGAATGATAATTCAGTTTTGACTATGCCCCACCAATACCTCAACTCAGAATGTTCAAGGTCAAACTTGCCTTCTTTCTCCTCTCCTTTGCCCCACTAATGGCTTCCCCACTCACCTAGTCTGGACGTACAACTACAAATCTTTCTTGTCCCCATGTTTCGTAGTTGGTCAGTGCCACAGGCTACCTCGTCCTCTGCTGAAGTCCCATCCATCTGTAGCCCTTTTCCACCCTCACGGCCTCCAAGCACTGTCAGGCCCCACCCCTTCCCACTCACCCAACACGATATCCTCCCTAAATGCTTTCCCTGCCTCCAGCCTCTGAGCTCTGCAGCTCCTCCTTCCCTTTGGCTGAGGTCAAATCTAGCCATTTCTATTTTCTTGCTAAACTAAACTTCTGTGAACAAATTACTTTTGTCATACCAACTAGTTTTCAGTGCTTCCTACGTGTCAGCAACTATGCTTAAAGGTTTTTACTTATTAACTGAATTTAATGCTCATCAAAGCTCCAAGTTACATTTTATTATTAGTTCCATTTTACAGATGAGAAAACAAGAGAAGAAAGGGAGTTTGCCCATGTTGCAGAACAAGGAGTCCCACGCAGGTCTGTCTCTCCCGTGCTAAACTGCCCCGGGGAGAGAATGAGGACCAGACTGCGGGCACTAACTAGCCCAGACCTTGAAACTCCTCCTCCGGGGAACCTGCACTCCAGCCCCGCTCCCGGCTGAGCGCAGCCCGAGCTCTCAGATCGCCTCTTCCTTGGCCCGTTGTTCCCCTGGCAGGACCCACCAGAATCACGCCCATCCACAAGTGTCCATTCAAATGATCTCTTTTCCACGGCACTGCTCTCAGTCACCTCTGGCCCACACTAGCTGTCTCTCACACAAGTATGTTAGTTCATTTATTACACCACTTACCTTATGTTGCATTCTTTGTCATTTATTATATAAATATTTACTGATCATCTATCATACGTCAGCCACTAAGGTAGGGCACTTAGGGCGATGAACAAGCATGCCTCTGTCTCCTTCACCTTTGAATAAGCTGTGTCTGATAAAATATCTAGTAAATAACGGTTGCTCAGTGCTTTGATGCCAAAGTGGTCCCAAAGGAGTTGAAATGTGAGTTGTTTGGTTTTCACCATATTCATCAATGATCTCGGTTTGTCTGTTTTCAACTTGTCCTAGAATTCTAAACTGTATCCCGGGTATATGCCCAAAGAGACTCAAGCAAAGGCAAATATTTTCAGTTCCTAACTTCCTGTATATTATAATATATACTCTTTGCGAAGTGACAGGCGGTCCTTTTACAAGTAACTTCCATCTCCTCAGTTTGTATGAGACAGTGTCCATCCCAAACAACTAAACACCACCAGCCCAGAGAGAAAATGAGCCACCTACAGTGTGTGCACTGAGCTGGCACCGGAATGGGGAGGAGGTGCCTTACCTTTGGGCTTCGGGTCTGCTGCTCAGTCACCTGTGTGAGGCTGTGAGTAGCCTGTCTAATCACTGTACCAGAGAGTATGCACTAACCCTGGAATCGGGGAGCATATGGACAACCCGCCAGTAATTCTCTGTGCACTTTAAAGGGGTGAAAAAATACCTGTTATCTCTCACATGGAAAGAATCAGTGAAATCATCCTTGAAAAATAATCAAAACTCTTTGGGAAGAAAATATGGCATGAACACAAAGCAAAATAATTGGGCTTTATAGATTCGCTGAAAGACATCTGTGATTTCGTTCTTATTTGATAGCTTTATTCTCCTAATTCTAGAAGAGGAATTATTTAAAGTTATAAAGTAAGGGATTTTTTAACACCAAAAACAATGTGGAGGGAAAAATTAATTTTCAGCCTAAGAGGAATTGTCACAGAAATGGAAAAGAAGGAAGCCCGAATGGCAAATAATCAACTCAAAATCATGACTATAAACTTTCCACCTTGCATCCTAGTCTGTGTGAGCCATTTACACAGGTAGGCAAGTATGAAGGCAAACTCCACCTTCAAGGACCTGTAAGAATTTAAGCTCCCTGAAAATTATATGAGCAATGGAGGTAACTGAGACTAGACTGTATATGAATTCCTAAAATCTTTTCTATGTAAACACTCTACCTCAACAATAACTTCAGAGGACAGTCTTCAGCCTTGAGAAGAGCCGATCCACTCACATTCAAGACAATCCATCTTACCTGCTTCGGACACGAAGCCTCACCATCCCACTCTTTCTCCTCGGCAAACCGGAACTGCGAGAAGGAATCCCCTAGAAACAGAAAAAAACAGAAAACTTGATGCACATGCCAAAGGGAAACACTCAGTTCTCTAAACTCCCTTTTTAGAATAAAAGTGCCATTTGTGAAGAGCTAACCATCCTGAACTCCGTGATATCTTTCAATGGAAGGCCCTGGCTTCCACATCGCCACACAGCAATCTGTGCATGGTGGACACTGAAAAATACTGTCAACAATGCATTTACTGTCCCAGTCGGGTCTCAGTAAGTCACTATCCTACATGCTGGCCTGAACTGTATGGGCCAGCAGACATGGCCATCTACCCACATTTAGCATATTGTCATCTTACCTGCTTAAGGCAGGGGTGTCAAATTCGTTTTCACCGGGGACCACACCCAGCCTCACATTTGCCTTCAAAGGGTCAAATGTCATTTCAACTCCTTAACAGTTAAGGAGTAGTTACCTTATACAATCCTAAAATGATTTCAGCTCTTTGAAGGCAACCACGAGGCTGATGTGGCCCCCGGTGAAAATGAGTCTGACACCCCTGGCTTAAGGTATGCAAGGAAATTTATAGTTACGATTTTGGGGTGGGCACAGCAGAAAAGCATGGAGAAGAACAGAACTGAAGGAAGGTAGTTCTAGACTGATCCACAATACCACAGACTTAAAATATCTCTTTGAGGTGAGGTTACGAACCTCAATCATCACTCCAAAAATCAACTGCTTAGAATGGCAAATGCAAGATAAAACTCAAAGAATATGTATTAAATAGTTAATGTGAGCCATAGTACACTGCTCTGATCTCTCGGAATAAAGGAATATGAAGTTGTAAGATGGACATAAGCATGCATGAAAGAAAATCCTGTACAGCAAGCTTTGACACAGACTTAGTTTGCAAATGTGTACTCATCTGATTATGTGCATGAAAAACAGCTAATTTATAAATGAAGAATTATTTCCTGGCCTAGCTTTCAGGATCCCCCAAAATGTGGTCCTATCTCATTAACCCACATTTACTGCCTATTTCTTCAGACTTTCTGCTCCAGAATGAGCCTTTTCCATATTCCAAACACACTTCATGTTCCACACTGGCCTCATTGCTGTTTTAATCCTCACTCTCGTCTGGAAGATCCACACACTTCTAACCAGTTATATTCTATTTATACTTCGGAAACTCAGGTACAGCCCACTTCCTCCACCTGTGATACCCCTGTGCGGTTTTAACCGTGTATTTGTTCTTTACTTCTACATTAAAAGGAGGGGAAAGTGAAGGACTCAAAATTCAAGAGACAAAGATAAATTTAAAAATGAAACCTACTCCGATCCCACCAATTCGAAAATACATGGATCACGTTAACATTTGACAAGCTCAAATTCAAGGCCAAAAGGACCAAAAATGATACTCTTTATCATGAAAAAGGGTAAAATCACTACTCATTCATTGGCAAATCAATCTGACCCCTCAAAAATTATGATTCAAAGAATCTGAATAATATAATTAATCAGGTCTTGTATATGGATGTGGATGTATGTGTAATTTGTGCATGTATGTACTGTGATTGTATGAGATCTGTCTGGAAAAACTTCAGCCATTATTAATATAACAAGAGTGGTTTGCACGACATTGATGTAACCTGGCAGCGAAGGAGAGAAGACTAAAATGCGCATGCGTGAATAATGACGACTTCACCATCCTAATCAGTACGTGTGGTGGGGGGAGGTATACACCATTGAGTGAGCATGTGTACTGCGTGGCCATCGAATTCAAAATGACTGAGCAAGTAGAGCAACAAATCTGCATCAAATTTTGTGTTAAGCTTGAACGTTTCTCCACGGAAAATATTTGGATGATTCAGAAGTCTTTTGGGAATGATGCAATGAGTGCAGCACAAATAAAAGTGTGGCAGAGACACTTTAAAGATGGTAGAGAACCTGTTGAAAGTGATCCCTGCTCTGGAAGGCCTGCGACAAGCAGAACACCTGAGAGTGTTGAATGTGTCTGGGCTGCAATCAACAAAGACCAGAGACTGACAGTGCAAGAACTAGAAGCTGATTTGGGGATTCCAAAAACTACTGTGTCTGAGATTCTGACACAGGATCTTGGCATGAAACATGTCGGGGCAAAATCCGTTCCCCAGCTTTTGCTGCCAGAGCACAAGGAGCATCGTGCTGCAGTTGCTAAAGGCCTAATTCAAACCCTACCAAGGAACCAGATTGCCTCAAGAAGGTCATCACTTTGAAGGGGACTGAGGTGTCACTGTCCTATGTACAATGTGTCTTCTATCTGGTTATTTTCTCCAATAAATGTATTTTTTAATTTTACACAGCTGGATACTTTCTGGACACACCTTGTACATGTATACTTTCTTTATAAATATCTGTGCAACATTAATTTTTAAAAAGTACTATAAAAAGGCCACAAAAACCTCAATAAATCCTAATATGTAGTAGTCATATAAACCATATTCACTTTTGATAAACATTTGTAGCAGATATTGGCAAAAGCATCCCTTACATACAAAGAACTTATGCAGATCAATCAGAATAAAGCCACCAAATAGAAAAAGAAAAGGGGTGAGAATAATAAGTATATATAAGTATATATACATGATCTATATATATATATGTATAAGTTTATTGTTATAGATACACATGAAATAAATAATAAATGAATAAATTAAAGATCAATCTGGCTACCTGGTATCAAACATACAACAAGTCTGTAATAATAAAAACAGCATGGTACTGGCATAAAAACAGACCCACAGATCAATGAAACATAATAGGGAGCCTAAAAATAAATCGATTAGTATATGACAAAGGAGGCAAGAACATACAATTGGTAAAGGCAGTCAATTCAATAAATGGTGCATAAGAACAAAATTAGACCTTTTTGTTTTTTTATCCTCGCCCAAGGATATATTCATTGATTTTAAAGCGGAAAGGAGACAGAACGAAGCATTTATGTGAGACAGAAACAGCAATTGGGTGCCTCCTATATGAACCCCAACTGGGGATCGAACCCACAACTTAGGTATCTGCCCTGACTGGGGATCAAATCTGCAGTCTTTTAGTGTATGGGACAACGCTCCAATCAGCTGAGCCACCCAGCCAGAGCTACACCTTCTTACACCATATACAAGAATAAACTCAAAATGAATTAAAGACTTACATGTAAGACTTGAAACTATAAAACTCCTAGAAGAAAACACTGGCAGTAAAATCTCTGACATTTCTCTAAGCAATATTTTTTCTGATATATCTCCTTAGGCAAGGGAAACAAATAAATAGGACTGCATCAAACTAAAAATGTTTTGCACAGCAAAAGAAACCATCAACAAAATGAAAAGACAACCTCCTGAATGGGAGAAGATATTCACAATGATACATCCAATAAGGGGTTAATATTCAAAACATATAAAGAACTCAAACTACAGCAACAACAAAAAACAAACCAATTAAAAAATGGGCACACAGATAGCCAATAAACGTATCAAAAGATGCTCAGTGTCACTAAGCATCAGAGAGATGCAAATTAAAATCACAATGAGATAACACCTCAGATCCATCAGAATGGCTATCATCAGTAAATCAACAAACTACTATTGTTGGCAAGGATATGGAGAAAAGAGAACTCTAGTGCACTGCTGGTGGGAAAGCAGATTGGTGTAACCACTATGGAAAACAGTATGGAATTTCCTCAAAAAATTAAAAATGAAACTGCCTTGTGAGCCAGAAATTCCACTTCTGGGTATATGTCCAAAGAAACCCAACACACTAATTTGAAAGAATATGTGTACCTCTCTGTTCACTGTCGTGGTATTTACAAGAGCCAAGCTATGGAAGCAACCCAAGTGCCCATCAATAGATGAGTGGATAAAAATGTTGTGGTACATAGACGATGGAATATTACTCAGCCATAAAAAGGAAATCTTACCATTTGTGTAAGCATGGATAGACCTAGAGGGCAATTTGCTAAATAAAATAAGTCATACAGAGAAAAACAATTACCATATAATTTCACTTATGTGTGGAATCTAAAGAACAAAATAGAAACAGACTCATAGAGGCAGAGAACAGACTAATGGTTGCCAAAAGGGAGCAGCACTGCGGGACTGGGTAAAAAAAAAAAAAGAGGGATTAAGAAGTACAAATTGGTAGTTACCAAAGAGTCACAGGTATGTGAAGTACAGCTTAGGGAATACAGTCAACAATATTGTAATAACTATGTATGGTACCAGGTGGGTACTTGAAATATCGAAGGGGGACCACTTTGTAAACTTAGGATTCTCTAACAACTATACTGTACACCTGAAGCTAATACAAAATATTATTGAATATAAAATGTAATTGAAAAACAAGTTTTTTAAAAAAGAAAGGAATTTAAAATGGCAATAAAATCAGAGGTATTCTTGAAAAGGAAAATATCAATCTGGTAGATTTTTAAAAACAACCAAATAGCTGAATACCTTATTCCGTGTTATTTTTGGCACTCATGAACTTCTATATTATAAATGATACTATGATTGCATAAATTACTATAGTATATAATCAGCAGTAATGCAAGATAACAGTAATGCAAACAAAGCATGCTATGTGTAGTTAATATCTGAATATTTACTTTCAAATACAGGTAAGATTCCACCAATAGCTAAATAGCTTGTTACAAACTAATCCTCTTGCTGAGAACTAGGAACACTAGGCCAAACCAAATAATAATAACAACAACAACAACAACAACAACCACCTACCTGAAGACATTATATAACAGAACCCCACCCACTCCTATTCCCTCTCCACCCCTGTCCCTGTGTGGGTTCTGTTTACTCTATGGTTCTTTTGGCCCACCACCAATAAGAACTGTGGCTGTCAATGCCAGAGTTGGTAAAAAGGAAAGGAACTATTTATTTTAAAAAATTTTTTATATATATATTATTTTAATTGTTATTCAAATACAGTTTTCTTCATTTACTCCCGTCCCAGTCCCTCCCCCCCCACATTTATCCAAAAATTATATAGGTTTAGAATAATGGCAAAATGTTGCCATTAATCCCAAAATCCTGTTAAAACACCCCGCCCACACACACACACAGTCCTGCCTCCCCTTGCCAAGCCAAGCCAGGCAGGGGTACCTATCTCAGAAAAAGAATACACAAGTCTGTGGCTCGGCTGGGCTCCCGTTCTTAATCCAGAACCGTGTGGCCAAGGCCCTGCCCTGCCCGTACATGGTCAAGAGGCTTCTCCTTCCCCAGCTGCATGGTCAAGAGCCCTGCACGACTGCTACATCCTGCTTTTCTGCTCCTTTCTAACCTGCATGGTCCAGAGAGCCCCTCTCTCTGCTCCCAAACCAACAGTTAAGCCTCAGCATGGCTGCCGCACCTGGGTTTAAATCCCTGTGCGGATCTTCCTCCGTAACCCCATTCCCAACTCCTACCACAATTAGCTACACCTGCTAGCACTGCTGTATTTTTCTGCCTTCCTAGCCTACCATTGTTAGTCCAGGCGAGCATGGCCCCGTGAAGCAGAAGCCACCGCCAAGCCACTCTTGCAGGCGCAGGAAGCCCCTCCCGCTACATGGCATCATGGGTTAGAGTCACGCCCATCTCCCTGGCTCAAAGTGAGTACACCTTTTAACATTATTAAAAACACTGTCCAAGTTCTTCAGATATGCAAAGTAGCTCTCAATGGCCCTGCTCCACTCCCTCATCCCCCAAGGGATAGCTGTGGGGACATTAGGATTTTGGTGGGGGACTTCTGGCTCAGCACCCCATTACAATTAGAGCAGGGGTCCCCAATCTCCAGGCTGTGGACAGTCACTGGTGAGGTCTGGGCCTGTTAGGGACAGCGATGCACAGCAGGAGGTGAGCTTGAATGTAATGCACTTGAATCATCCCGAAACCATCCCCTGCCCACCCCAGTCCGTGGAAAAGTTGTCTTCTACGAAACCAGTTCCTGGTGCCGGAAATGGTGGTCACCGCTGCATTAGAGAACTGAGACAGCAGTGAGAGTGTGAGGGGCAAAGGTCCAGAGAGAGAAGAGAAGAGCCAAGAGATGAGTCTAACATTCCGAACTGCTTTTCCCTTTGAGGCATTTGATAATTTCCAAAGGAGGGGGAGGCCTGAGAGACTGAAAAACAGCACAAAATAACCACCAGGGAGGCTGCGAAGCTGCAGAGAGCTGCTGCCAGGCTCTACCGCACTGGGCGAACGACGGCTGGGTCCAGGGCCCACGGAGGAGAAAGGGTCTCAGAAAAGCAGGGCTTCCCCTGGGGACCCCCGATGACGGCCTCTCAGAACCGGGATGGAGGAGGAATAGGCCAGCCCTCACAAAGTCGGAGGCCAAGCTGTGAGTCAGCTCAATCTCTGATTCTGCCCATTAGAAAAAAGCCCTTTTTGGAGGAAAATGACATTATCAATAGCCTAAAATTATCTCTACAATTTTTTATACAGTGTCCAAAATTTGTGAAAAACCAGCAGGCATATCAGGAGACAAGACCAAGATAACAACAAACTAAGAGAAAGGAAAAAATAAAGTTAAAAAAAAAACCACAATATCCATGGAAGTTAAGATATTGGAGTTATCGATCAGACTTGGACTTTGCAGTGTAAAAATTTCAACACCAGTAAAAACAATAAAGTCACATGACGACAGCCATGAAGTCATCTTTGATTCATATAAAGTATACACATCAAAACACAAAAAAAATAATCTCTGAGGAAAATGAGTCGCCTAAAACACATTTTGTATCCAGTAACCAAACTGCAAAACAATGCAACTTAAAAATTGTAATAAATAAAGCATAAAGTGGCTAATTTTGAAAAATAAGCTTATTAAAGTGACTACTGAGGAACACCTGCCCCTCTGACCCTCTCACCCAACGTGAAGGAGTGTTGAGACTGGTCGAAGAGATGACGCCTACAGTCAAGAGTGCTTCTGGGAAACATGCTAACAAAACTCTTCCTTCCTCATGAATTACATCATGACATGCACAAAATGATGGCAGTGTTACTGGAAGGGCTACTCCCACATCTTGTCCTTCAGATACGTGGACACGTAGAAACAAATGGAGACATTCTTTAAATGGCACGGTACCTTAACACGGCATTCCACTCTGCTCCTGCTTTATTCCTTGCAGAGTGGAATAAAGGTTCCAGGTCTCTCACTCGAAGGGCGCATTCGACTGAAGAAGTGTGGAATGGGAACCAGTAGAGAATAATGACGTGACAGCCAGCTGTTGCTGACAACGAAACAAATGGCGAAGTGGGAGTGCCTAGGAGTCGTAGCATTCAAACTGTTGGTCACACTCACCAGCTAGTATGTTCAGAAAGTAATTACAGCACAGTGGATTGAACAGAACTACGAATCACAAAAGGAGCACAGCACTTTCCTCCTCCTTCTTCAGCCGAAGACTAACCCATGGCATAAGAGGCTGTGGACTGCCTCGTTGTGTACTAATACGACATCCGCAAACAAGTCGGAGGAGCAGCGAGTGCCTGTTAGAAAGGCTGCTGGAACAACGGCAACAAAAACCCCATCATATTCTCCTTCGCAGATAAGAATACCAAGGTAGCAGGCCTACTAAACCCAATGACTGCTTATTAAGAACATCATTTACTCACTAGAATATGCTAAAAAAAAAAAAAGGACACTGATGTACATTAAGAGTTCACACTTTCCTTACAGAATAAAAACTCCTGTATATGCTATGCTGGCTACAATGCTATGGTTGGTTTGCATGCAATAAAATCTGAGATACACACTGAAAAAATTTTGTTATATCTTGAAAGTCAATTATATTGCTCTAATGCCACATTTCCAGAGCCAAAATTAATGACAGATTTTTTTTTCAATCAAATAATGTGTGAAGCAGCAAAATGTTAGAAAATTAAATACATAGGATGGCAGCAATCTTGAGTACACTTCTGAAAATATTCTAAAAAATGTCTCAAGCAGCATGCAACACTCCAATTTCTGGAATTACTCATGATTCGCAAACAAATCCCCAAGTCTAAGATTCAATGAAGAAATAAGTCTTTACCTGGTTACTATTAGAGAAGACAAGTTAACTGTTAACTATCACCAGCAGGACTCTACTTGGGCAAAGCTGAACATCCTGCTCCTCCGCCCACCTCAGCTGAGAGCTGCCACTTACTTAGTATCTCAGATACACGGTAGTGTATAGTGACTGTGAGAACAATCTAACAGAAGACAGTGGTGAGAAATGAGAATGCCTGTACACGACCAAAATTAAATCTGGTGACTAAAAACTTTTATAGTAAAACTTAATAGTTTTGTTAAATTTTTTCTTGTATTTTGGATGTCCAATCTACAATGTAATATTTCCCTTTACCTTCAGCTAAATATGACTTAACACTTGACCATTTGGCCAGTGTGTATTTGGTGC